>LKBB01000186.1:18593-43051 GCA_001513885.1 Thielaviopsis musarum
CCCCCCCCCCCCTCATGAACAAGGAACGCATGAAAAACAAAGATAAATAAATAAAAACACTACCCCCCTCACTATACACATACTAATATACTACTACTAGCAGTACTCCGTCTACTCCGCCCGCACCTGGCTCGACAGCAAAGCGCCCTGAGTCTGTTCAATGTCCCCAATCGCATAGTTGAACACATCCGTCAAATCCTCCAGCACTTTAACCCTGTTCCACTCGCCGCGCGTGCGCCACACCTCATCCATCATTTCGCGGCCAATCTGCTCGAGCTGCTCAATCGTGCAGCCCGACGTGCGCGTAGTCACCTGCCCCAGAAATGTGGCCACCTGGTTCGGCGCCGGGAGCACCATGCGCTGTGACAGCGTCGTCGTCGACGTGGTTGAGTGGCGGCCGGCCGCCAGCGGGCTTTCGAGGAGCAGCGACTTGTTGATGGGCACGCTGGTGCTGCCGCCGCCGCCGCCGCCGCCGCTGGTGGTGGCGCCAAGACTAAAGGACACGGTGCTCTGGTTGGGAGTAAACTGTAGCGGTTGTGTGTCGGGCACTTCGCTCATGTTTCCGTGATGGTGCAGGTCGGTAGAGCTGTCCAGGCAGTCGGTAGCGGGGTTCGTGGTGGCATTGGTGTTGCTATTTGTTGTAGTTCCGGTGTTGTTGTTGGTGAGACTCTGGCTTTGGATTTGGCTTTGGATTTGGCTTTGGCTTTGGCTTTGGCTCTGGCTTTGGCTCTGGCTCTGGCTCTGGCTCTGGCTCTGGCTGATGCCGCTATACGCCGGCGTCTCCGACAGCTGCGACAGTTCCGAGCTTTTGGCGCCCGTCCCATCCAGGGCAAAGTCGGAAATCGAAATATTTCCGGGCAGTGGCGCACCAGTAGCCGCCTTTTGCGACAGCGGGAGACTCTTGAGCGGCGTGGAAAAAGCCGGAGGACCCATGCTGCTGCGGTTGAAGACGGACGAGTTGGGCTCCTCCATGCCGCTCATCATGGTATCCTCCTCCATGCCCACGGCACCGTTGGAAACCACCGACATATCGGCCACACCCGTAGCACAGTCCGGCTCCGCCTCCGGTAAACCAAGCGGCATGTCAATCAGCTGGAACCGAGCTGCCGTCCGCAGGCCAGGGATCTGCTCGCCCAGTGTCACGGGCCCGGTCGAGTCGCTGTCCTCGTTGGCACCGCCTGCGCCAGAGTCTACTACCGCCCTACGCTTGCGCAACTTCTCCTCGGCCTCGCGCGCCCGCGCCAGCTGTCTCTGGTACAGCGACTCCCAGTCAATCTGGCTCGTAGTCTCAATGCTGGCCACATCCACCTCGACGTTGCTGACCAGCTCGTTGGCCTTGAGCGTGCGTTCCTTGTCGCCAATGTTGCGCGAGTCTTTGGCCAGTGTGCGAATGTCAAACAAAAAGTCCTTGGGCCGTGCGTAGAATCCGTTCGACAGCCGCTCCTCAATCGTGGTCGTCTCTAGATTGTAGTACATCTTCTTGGTTTCGTTGTCAAACAGCACGTCCACGCCGTACTTGTCCTTGACAATTGTGTAGCGTCTGTGCTCTGCCGGAATCTCCTGCGAGACGTCAGGACCGACAAATGCCGGGTCCAGCTGGTTGTACAAATGCTGTAGCTGCGAGAACGGAATCACGGGCGTGCGGAACTTGCGGTAGCGGCGGTTGATCTGGTCCATGATTGGCTGCAGCAGAACCTTGAGCTGGTTCAGCAACTGGCGATCCCGCTTCAACAGCGCCTTGGTTTCCTCTCTCGAAGGCTCGCGCGGCGGCGGCGGCGGCGCAACAGGCAGAATCTCAAGCACACGCTTGCGCCGGTTTTCGGGGTGGGGAAACTCAGTAGGCTCCTTGAGTACCAGCGAGGTCATAGCCTCAAAGTACGTGCGGCGCTTGAGTTGGCTGGGCCGCTCAATGCCAACCACGTTCTTTTGCGTAAAGCCAAACAGATCCTTGACGAGACCAGCCGGGAGTGCTTTCTTATCGCAATCGGCAGTCGCCAGAACCAGCACCGGGTCCGACGCCGGAATAGCCTTGAGCATAGACCGGAACGTCAGATACGCCAACGTGTTCTCAATCGACGCAAACCACACCTCAACGTTGGGGATAAAAATAACGCTGGGCTTGTGGCGCCGGATCTCGGTAAACTGCGAAACAATCACCTGCTCCATCGACCGACCGTCGGCCAGCAGAGTAGGCAGGTCGAATGTCTGCACATGGACACCCTCCAGGTAGTGAAGCAGCGCCTGTGCCAGATACGTCTGGCCCATTCCGGCCTCGCCGTAGATGAGCAGCCGCGGGCGGAAGACACGCAACCGCTCAAACTCCTGGTGCAGATTCTCGCGCCCAAAGCCGTGGTCATTGTCCTCGTGCTGTTCGTACAAAGCCTCCTCCAGCGCCGTCGTCTTCTTCTTGCGGGGAAACGACGTGTCAAGTGCCTTCTTGATGGTGGCCAGCTGATCCTGCAGAAGCGGCTCGATCGACCGGGGAAGCGGTGTGGCGCCCGAAGAAGCCGACCGTTCCGACGACGGGATCATGCCCTTGATCGAAATCATAAAGTCGGTGGCGTGGACATTGATCTTGGACGGGTCGACAACAAGCTTCTCCTTGGATCCGTAAATCTGCGGGTACGCTCTCTGGATAGAGTTGAGCGCTGCTTCGGTGCATAGAGCCCGCAGATCAGCACCTCCGTAGCCCTTGGTGCTCTCTGCCAGTTTATCCTTGAACGCATCGCCCAACCCCCAGCCGTCGGTGTGAATATTGAGAATCGACTTTCTGGCCGCAAGATCCGGCAACGGAAAGTAAAACTCGCGGTCAAAACGACCCGGGCGGCGCAGAGCAGGGTCAATATTGTCGGGTCTGTTGGTAGCACCAATCACAATGACTTGGCCACGGCCGTCCATGCCGTCCATGAGCGCCAGCAGTGTCGACACAATAGACGCGTGGATCTGCTCTTGCTTGCTAGATCTCACAGGCGCCAGACCATCAATCTCGTCAAAGAAAATAATACTCGGCTGTGTGCGGCGCGCCTCTTCAAACAGGAGACGAAGCTGCTTCTCGGCCTCACCAACCCACTTTGACAGCGCATCCGCACCCTTGCGCATATAAAACGAAATCTTCTTACCGCCCGACGTCACCGAGTTGGCAAGCGCACGCGCAAGCAGCGTCTTACCCGTACCAGGAGGGCCGTGGAACAGCACACCTCTGGGAGGCGTAACGTGGAAGCGCTGAAACAGCTCCGGGTAAAGCAGCGGAAGCTGCACCATCTCCTTGAGCTTGTCAATGTGGCCCTCCAGACCACCAACCTTGCTGAAATCAACACTCATGTCAACACCCAGCGGATCGGCATCGGCCAGCGCCTTGTGGTTCTTAATCTTGCCCAAGCTAGGGGTGTTGGCATCGAGCGCACCCACGCCTCCAAGAAGACCACCAGCAGAGCCAGAGGCAACCCCGACGTTTCCAGCCGCGTTAGAGCGTTGGCCCATCTCGTCATCGCTGCTGTCTGAGTCAACGCCACCAGTAGCACCAGTTCCCCAGGGGCCCCCCAGCAGGGCGCCGCCAGCAGTAGCACCGCCAAAGGGACCGTACGTAGAGTTGAGAGGACGCTCCCACACTCCATTGGCACCACCACGACCGCCTCTACGGCGAGCCGGCGCCGGCGTCGGGTCGTCAGCCTCGTCTTCCTCGATGGCAACAGTGTTAAGCGGCGCCATAAAGTAGGATCCGGCAGGCTTGGCAGCAGCACGGCGACGCTTTGCAGGCTCGTCATAAATAATAGATGGCGATCTTTGGCGACGGCGGCGCGATGAGCGGGTATCTCGCGTCAACTCGTGCAGCTCTTCGGCCATCTCATCCCGGTCCAAGTCTTCTTCGTCGGCAGACTCGTCAGACTTGTGCGACTTGGCCTTGCGAGGTGGCCGGCCGCGTCTTCCCAGGCGGGGACTATCGATCTCATCGTCATTATCTTCATCTTCGTTATCGTTATCATGGTTTGCTTTTTTGTCGATATCTGAGTTATCCTCCGACTCGTTGTCGTTGGGCTCAAAGTCGCTACTAACTTCCTCGCCCTTCTTGGCTCGTCGTGTTAAGCGGCGTGTTCTTTGACTTCCAGCAGACTTCTCTGCAGCATCAGCATCCGCATCAGCATCTGCATCTGCATCTGCATCTGCATCCGCGTCAGCATCCGCGTCAGCATAGGCAACTGCATCCGCAGTCTGCCCTTCTTCGTCATCGTCGTGAATAGCGGGCCGACGGTTGCGCGATCTACGTGTCACAGGAGCATCGTCATCGGAGTCGTCTTCATCGGCAGCAGCGAAGGCTGGGTCGGTGGGCTTGGAGTCGTCGGCAGCGTCTGAGTCAGGCATAGGGACATCGGTAGTCTCCTGCGTCTCCGTAGCAACCGTCTCGTCGTCGACACCAACAGGATCGCTGTCAGGAATGCTTTCGTCGTACACAACAGGCTTCACTCCCTTCATGCCACGTGTTGAACGAGTTGCGCGAGTCATGTTGTTGCTTTCGCCACTCGAAACTGATGCTGAGTGCTCAAGATGATCGGGCTTTTCTACGGTCTGGGCTCTAGTAGAGCGCTTGGGGGGTTCGATTTGCTCGAGAATACCCGGGGAAACCTTGAGGGTCACGATAAAGGACGGCTTAGGGTTGGTCTTTCTAGCACCAGATTGATGCACAGAAGGTTCCTCGGATATGTCGTTCTCGTCTTCCTCTAGATTGTCCTTTTCTGAATCGTGGTCGCTCGACTCAACCCAGTCGTGGGCGGCAGCAGCGGCTTTGCGGGTACGGCGCCCAGCTCTATTCAGAGGAGTTTTTTCTTCCTCAGACTCCTTGTCGCTGGACCCCTCTGAAGCACTTGAGAGACTATCTTCCAAGTCGTCTCCGTCGTCATCAATATCAGAGCCGCGGTAACGCCCCTTCTGGCGCTTAGAGCGGGCTTGTTTGTGTTTATCTTTGAGATGGCTCTTGCGATTCTTTTTTGAGCGACGGGGGCTGCTATCGGGGGGCGGTTCAAAGTTCTCGTCGTTGGAGTCCGTATCGTTCGGATCGAATTCCTCAAACTTTCGCTTGATTTTCATGGTTTGGGGGCCAAGATCAGTCGGTGATTCCTAGCTGGGAACAGCTAAGCAACAGTAAAATCGTGGACGACCAGGTCTTTGTGGAATTTTAACGAAGGATGGCAGACATCAGGTCGGTGTTGCAAAATGATTGACAGCGGGGGGAGGGGAGGGAAAAGGAGAGTCGCGGTCGAGAATTCGGAAGATAGATGGCACGTTTCCGGTAACCTTGAGCCTTGAGGTAGTTAGTGCAAGCTCGCATCGCCATCACCACATAACAGGACAGAGAGGAAGAGAAGCGAGGGAAGAGAAGCGAGCAAGCAAGCATGAAGCATCCAGCTTTGGCATCTGCGCGCGCCTTTGGTGGGGAGCAAAATCAAAAGCACTGCAAAAGCGACAGCGTCAAGTACAGCGACAGCAGCAGCGACAGCGTCAAGTACAGCGACAGCAGCAGCGACAGCTACAAGCTACAGCTAATGACAGCTATGGGTAGCTGCGTGTGAATTTGGCTGCATATGCTGGCCGGTGACAGGACAGGCCACTACAGCCAACCCGGAATAAAATGGGCACTGATTAAGCAGCAACAATGAAGAAAACAAAAAAACAGGAACAATGAAGCAGACAGAGAGACAGTCAATCGCTTTAAGAAATAGCAAGGTGATCCATTCATCATTCAAAACTTACCGACTAGCAGAAGATGGCAAATGAAGAGGAAAACTCGTGGGTTTTGCTGCAAGCTCCAAAGAACATAAAATAAATCCAAGTCGTGAGGGTTCGCCCTCAGAGAAAAAAAAAATGAATGACTTCAAGAAAAGAAAAGAAAAGAAAAAAAGAAAAAAAAGAAGCGACAAAAACAAAAAAAGCGATTGGATGAAGCGCTGAATGAGCAATCAAAGAAAAGGTATTTGCAACGATAAATGTACAAAAAGATATAATATATTTTACCCTTTGCTTTTTCTTCTTCCGTTTATCAAAAGTAGGCAGCAAAATGAACGGGTTCGTTGAAGTTGGGAAACCCCCCAAGAAAAAAATAAAATAAAAGAAAGGCCGTGTTCGAAAATATCGGCGTTTAGATTTTTGATGGATGGATACGTTTTTCGTTGATGTGGGCAAGGCTAGTTGACAGCTTCGGTCGGTTCGTTTTTTTGGCTTCTTTTTTTTTTGTCGCAACAAAGGCCAACAAAAAAAAAAGCCCATGAACAAGAAAGTGAGTCGCGTCAATTGACGCTTCAATTGAATTGACGCTGTCGTGGACAAGAGCGAAAATGAGGGTGGGGCCCCACGTGACTATAATGGCCTGTTCACGCATTGTGATTGGCTCAATCCGCCATGCCAGATTTCGCCGGAGATTAGCCATTCGATTTGGTCCCTGCGTTTTTTTTTTTTTTGGCCGGTAAGCTTGATCGAAGGGGCCATCGTGATACAGTTACTTGGGCAAGCTCTTTTTGGCTGCATTTCAGCGCATTTTAAGCATCGTTAACACAGTTCGACGCGCCCAAGTCCAAGTTTGCGCCGATTGGCATTGAAGCATTCGGTGCAGACGACTTGTATGTTTGTCGACACGGATCGAGTCGCGTGAATTCGGCGCGTTATTTGGTGCCAACATTAGGGGGTGCATCGAAAATTACGACGGGATATTTGAGAAATGAAAAATAGATCATATTCATTTTGGGTGTAAGTTGAAGCTTCATTGTCGTCTAAATGCCATGATCAGCTGCCAATTCTTATAAGCTTGTTCCTTTGGCGGCACCGATCAGCCCTACTACTCTGTACCTACTTTGTCCCCCAGATTCGGACGGTGGCCTGCTTGGCCGGCGCCGCGTCTCAAAAGACAGTGGGGAAGTGATGTGGCGTTAAATATGGGTCGGTGTGGCGGTTATTTCTATAGGGTTGTACTAGTCAAACAGTAGGGTTCATATGTTTTGGTTACTACGGAGTAAAAATGCAAGATCGTATTAAACAACACGATGTTACTTTTGCGTTAACATCACCAATAGCGTCACTAATGTCTAAATGTCTATGTTCCGATTTCTTTTGATCTACCGTTATCTTTTTGTAGAAACCATCATTATATGACATAATCAGCAATAAATATCAAAATATTAACCAATATCATGACGTATTTGGAGTCTGAATTCGCCACGTCGGAAGTCAAAGCCGGTGGTGGATGAAATCATGGATGGCGTCACCAACAAGTAGCTGGTGCGACCAACTCGGAAAAGCGGCAAGTCATATTGCTAGAATGAGTGGGTTTGCCGTATTAGGCGTTGCAGAAAAAACTCTGTGGGATCATAGGCTGCAACAAATAGCATGCTGCGTGCTGTGTATGATAAGCTGCAGACTGCATACCTAGCGCAATGCAGCACAAGAAGACACATACAGAGTACTCTACGTGATGAACTGGAAGTAGTACGTAAGTAGTAGATGATGCATATACGGAGTACGGGTGGATGAATCGGATTGTGAGGCTTCAGTGACTGCCAAGATCCAGTATGACATATTCCGACAATATTGTGATTGCTTCCTCCCATAGGTTGGGCGTACCCACTCAATCAAATTATGATATCATAGTAGGGCGGGCGAATTGGGAATGACGATGCTGTTGCTCTTGGGATGAAGCTTGAAATAATCGGGGCCCCGAAAAACGAGGAAATGAATGAGGAACAGAGGAGAAAAGAAAAAGAGAAAAGAAGGACCAGGCAGCGAGCAGATAAAGAGCTCAGAATAGATGAAAAAAAAAAGAGCGGGGCCTTATCTCAGGCTGGTATAGCCCTAGCTATAGCATAGGCTTGGTCATGCAATTCCCTACAGGCAAGAGAAGTGCTAAAAATACAGGGCACACCAGCTGTCCTATAGCCTATGCTAGGCGATACTGCTCGCTAGTCTCGACATGCCCGACTCCTGTTTAGGAGCAAGGTTGGCGGATGAGAAGGGTAGTTGGTGTTTTGTTTTTATCTGCAAAATATCGAAAAGAAAAAAAATGGGCTACAGGTATAGAGTAAGAATAATCGAAACTGCTAGCGAAAAGGTTGACAGCTATCGTCACTATGCTGTTGAATCGAAAAAGTCAAAAAGACGAGCAAAATTGCGGTGACAATTTAGCTTCCACAAAGGGACAGAGTGGAAGCCAGGGCATATGACCGTTCCGCTCCGCTGTCATGTTATTTTTGTTCTTGGCCCTCCTGACTCTGATTGGCCGATACAGTATCGGACATCCACTTTCCTGGTACAACGCCAGCTCTGCAGACCAATAACATGATGCAAAAATAGCGGGCCCGCCCAGTTTTAAGCTTTTCCCTTTCCTAAAGAGCTAAAGCTCTTTTTTTTTTTCTTTCTTTTTTTTCTTTTCTTCTAAGAAATTCAAGACAAAAGTGCTTTTTCCTCGCCGTGTTTCCCAAGTTTAGACCAATACCAAAGCGAGCCCTTCAACCCAAACTTATGAGACTCGGGGAAAATGCAACCGACAAGTTTGCAACAAAAACTTGGGGCCGATCAAAGTTCCGCTGTCGGACGGAAGCAAGCGGGTTTTGCAGTACGTCGGGGTTTCCACTACACTTTATTTATTTACAGGCCTTGCCTGGCTTTCGCAGGCTATTCCCAGACACGTAAGAAACGTGGACGCCGAAATGGCGACTGAACGATGTGGCAGTTATCGGCCAGACATCAAACAAAACGAAAGACGAAAAACGAGTGAAAGAGGAACGGGTCAGGAAAATGCGGCCTCTCTTTTGGTTCACGAGCTTGGATCTGTTGCGGAACCGTGACTTTCTTTTTTTTTTCTTTTTTTTTTTCTTCAGGACAGCGACATGACCGGTCTGACTACGGAGTAAGAGATAAAAAAAAGAAAGACTTGTAATACTCCTGTCTAGTGATCCATGTGGCCAAAATTAACCACAGCGACTGACCCGGCAGGCGCCATTGATTTCCGGGGTGGCAAAGAATTCAAAGGAGAACAAACAAGGTTTGTAAGTTCGCCCACCGGAGCAGGAAAAAGAAAAGGCAGGAAAAGGCAGGAAAGAAAAAAGAAAAAAAAAAGAAAAAAAAAGAAGGAGACTTACCGAAATCAGTCACCTGGCCAATGCCCGTGTAGGAATTGAGGCCCTGCCAGGTCAAGTGCTTCTTTGATGATGGGCCAAGACAAGTGCAGTTGTGCTGAGCAAACGAGGCGATCAAAGTCAGGTGGAGAGATTGATAGACAAAGCCAAGCTAGCAATAGTACGTAGCAGTACTATAGAAAATGTCTATAGCAAACGACTTGCAACAGCTGTACAGAGTAAACCATGAAACTGATTTCACTGTGTGGTTAGATGGGCCCTTTGGCGGAACAAGTCTAGCGTCAGAATAAGATTCAAAACCCGCTGGCTGACACTGAAAGTCAAACGACGACGGGATAGGATGGAGGAAGATCTACTTGTTTCTGCTGATTTTTTTTTAATAATTATTTTTGTCCATTCGTCCAAGCGAAATGTGTCAAAGAGAGACGTGTTTTGACAGTGATGGGATTAGCAGCGAAACTCACACTCCGAGTTTCAGATGACCTCCCAAAACTTTATTAGTGAAAAGACAAAAAAAAAAAGCAAGCCTCATCTGTTACCAAAGCAAAAAAAAAAAGTGATGTGAACGGAAAAAGGAAAGGGAGGATGTCCCACATGAGTGCTGGGCTTTATCAGTTGGCGTCGATGACTCCAAGTACTTTGTAAGAGTGGTAGACAAATGCCAGCCGGCCTCAGAAATGAGTTGACCGGTCGCTGCAGAGAGGACCGCGAATACATGTTTGTATTTGCACGAACGTCGAAAAAAAGCAAAAAAAGGGAAACAAAAAAAAAGCACAGAAATACTCTGTAAAACAGTGAATCAATGTTAATTTTGAGGCCCTGGATCGGATCGGCTTAGTTTTGCCCTGGGTAAACCGGCCCACCAACGCAAAGACAAATGGGGCGGACGGCACTTCAAGGGACTTGGCAAAAATAGGTGAGCGAAATAAATACCGAAGTTTGAAAAATAAAGAGCCCGTCTTATGGGAAATCTCATGCAGGCAGAAAGAAAGATGCAATGCATGCACGGCGGAGTTGCAGTGCAGCTCAACCTGCATTTGAGCTCCGTTGTGCAGTTTGATTTTCTGATTATTTTGAGACCTGCGCTGCGCTGATTGATGCAGCCCAGCCATTTTGTTTTTCTTTTATTTCTTGTATGAATGCATGTGTGGCCCGGCTACATTTTGATTTTTGAGAAAGAGGCAAGAAAACCCGAGTTAGTGTGGGGGAGAGTTCTGCCGACAGACAGCCTCGGGATGAAAGAAGAAAAAGAGGATTGAAACAGGTGCTACTTCAAGTTGGCCGGAATATGGCTGCCTGGCCTGGTAGAAAGCACTAGAACCCGTCGCCCTGTCGGAGAGGGAAGGAGGGAAAAACAAAAGAAAAGGGAATTTTTTTTTTTTTGAAAGGGTTAAAAATAATTACGTGGAAAACAGAAACAAACAGCTTCATCGGCAACAGGTGCGCAAAAAGGGAAGCTACAACGGCATTGAGCATCCGGCTTGCGCATGTACGGAGTACATACTTGAGTACGTACTTAAGTACTAAAAGTAAAACAACGTAAACAAGGCTTGGCAAGGGGCGGACAAGTGAATTCCAGATAGCCCTTACGTTCCAATTTAGTACAAGTACTATTACTACTAGTAGTAGTAGTAGTACTACTAGTGCTCCGTAACCAAGACAATTTATGTGAATTTCTTTTAACAGATTCCCGGTTTATACAACGTACACTGATTACAGCCCAAAAAAAAGAGTATACGCCCGATGAGCCAAAGTTGGCCATAGCATGAGAAACACTGATCAACCTGAGCCCCCCTCCCTCTCTCAAGACCCGCCGACTGGCCTCCCGACTGGCCTCGTCTTGATGAGGAAATAAGCTACCCTTCTTTTCTGTTTTTTTTTTGTTTCCTTCCACGCTTGTGCTCCCTTGCCCTGGCTTGGGGAAAATCCTATCCTCTTACTCTTTCTTCTTATTTTTCCTGCTCTCTTTGCTCGTTCTCATTTGTTCTTTACGAAGTGCCGATGTACACATCCCCCCCCCAAGTGACTCTTTTCTCTCCTGTTCGTTCCTTCCTCCACCCATGTTCTTTCGCTCTTTCGCTTTTTTTTTTTACGGTGTACTGCGTAGTAAGTTGCGCGGCTGCCCTTAGTGCCATAAGTATCGGGGCGGAAATCCCCTGGCCGACCAATAGGACGCCTGAATCATCCCGGCCACCCCCCCCCCCTTCCCTTCGCTTCCTTCGCTTCGTGTTTTCTTTTGCCTGTCATTTTTAATTGATTTGAGTAGTAGTCTTCTTTCTTTCTGCTCACACCCCTACTGCTACCCTGCCCTACCTACCCTTTTCGTTGTTCTTCTTTCTTCTCTCTTTTCCTGGGGTCGCTTTGGGCCTTGCCTGAGGAATATTAAAAGGGCACCGTTGTCCGGTTCTCTTCGCGGAGCGGGTTGATTTTCTATTTCTCATTATCTTCCGCTGTTCTACTTCATTACTTAAGAACTTGATACTCTCTCACAATTGGCTACTATCACTCTTTGACTTGCTCATACCATATCCTCCATATTCTTTAACTTCTCTCATCTACTCACAACACTATTCACAATGCCTCGCGCTCCTGCTCCCGCCCCTCTGTCTCTCAACAGCGAGCGCCTTGCTCTGTTCAACAAGAACATGGTACGTTTCTTAGCATTCAACTTTTATCTTCCTTATTTCTCATACTAACAACCACCCTCACAGCGTGTCAACTCGGCCGCCTCTGACTCGTCTTTTGAGTCCACCACGTCGTCGCCTTCTCGCTCGTCGCGCAAAAACAAGAACCGCTACACTACTTGCGGCCGCCACACCGACCAGTTTCTCTTCAGTGGACCGTCACTATCTGGCCTGGCCCGCGCACTCTTCTCCCGCCATTAAGCTTATTCTTAGTACTACTGGCTTCTTTGCCTGTAGTGGGCTGGCCCTGAGCCTGTATACGAAGAAGCTCCAAAAAGAACCGATACTTGGCGGCGCCTTTCTTTTTAATCATCTGCCCTTTTTCTCGCCCGCCTGGCCTGCCCTTTTTTTTTTTTTCTTTTTCCCCCTTCTTTTTTTTTCTTGCCTGCCTTTGACGATTTAACGACCACTTATTCAACGCGCCATATTATTTTGCATATACTTTTTTACTTGCTCTACTTTTGTTCCCACTCTTCGACTTTCGTTTCTCGTCTTAATCACCTTGAGTCACCGCTTTAATGTCAAGGTTACTCGTTCGCTTTTTGGCCGCTTTACAATTTCATACGACCACACTGTGCTGTGCTAGTTCGCCTTATTAATTTTCGCAAGAAAGTCATGATACCCCAAGTTACTTTTTGCTTTTTGCTGGTTGCTTCTGCTTGCAGATGTCAGTCTTTAATTTAAATAAATATACAATTTTGCCTGAATTTCTTAAATCGCTCACGTGAATAATCCAATGTGCACATCTTGTAAATCCCGTGTACATGTACAAGTACCTGCATTTGTCAAGGCAAAAACAGCCTTTTAGCACCAGTAATCCTGACCGCAGTGGGGTTTTCCGTTTCACTACCGAATTTCAAGGTCTGGCTTTGAATGCTCAATTCCCAACATTGAACTACGGAGTACTCAGCCAGGTTGCATTGATGATAGGCTTATTTCCTTCCACCGTTCAGGGTTGTAGTCGGAAAGGGCTCTGGCTGCTGTTGGCATGCAAAACCTGGATAGGGTGAAACCACCCTCGTCATCCAACTCTCGATAACCTTGGCTCGCTGGGCGAGTATTATGGGGCCGTCGTCTTAACATGCTGTCTGCATGTTAGGAGCTCATTAAGTGTTAAGTTGGTTCTTTTTTTTTTCTTTTTTTTTTCGTCTTCTACGGAGTAAACGGCCCCCCTTGCCCTTGATCCCAGCGCCATAGAAAGACTTGCGCGCTTCTGGGGGTTAAAGTACGCTTGGAGTTGGTCCAAGTATGTGGAACTTGGTTGATGTAATGTAATTTGTGTGTTTAAAGCTGACTGGGGCTGTAAAGCGGCGTTTTTAATTGTCGAAAATGCGAATTGGCCGTTGCGAGGAATTTTCATGGACGTGAGGAGATGCCGCGGTATTCCGAGGTCGTGAAGTACATACTTAAGTATGCACGGAGTAATTATAGCAAAAGATGCTGACATGGGTCACCCAGGGTCAGATAGAGCGGCTTCCCACCGAATATCTTTTATGGCGAAATACTAGTAATATGCTTTGAGAGATCAAGTATCCTTTGAGTGGAGTTCTCTTGGTGAGTGTGGCTTCATTTTTAGCCACAGAGTGGCGTGAATCGCATGATAACCTGGAACGTAGACGTTGAAATCGAGAGTTGCATATTGGAAATGCTCATATTTTGATAAATATTGCATAAAAGAAAAGCGGGCTATTATCAACAGCCTCCTCAACGGCTGTTCTTTTGGTAATTGCGTTTAAGAAAGCGGTGCTTCTTTACTGTATCGGGCCCACTCTTTGTGTAAGTCACGACAAAACGAACTGTGGATGACGATAAAAGTATAAGTAAACTCGAAACTAGAGATATCGTTCTCATATGCGCCAGTCTAATTAATCATAACCCCTGAAATGGAGCATGTGCTGACTCCATCCAAGACACAGTACCGGGGACTTACTAAACCGGCTCGCAATGGAGCTTTTCCGCCATTTTCATTCAATGCGCCTCCTGATATACGGAGTACACAACGAGAGTGACATCAGAATCTTCTACCGAACAGTTGACGGAAACAGTGTAAGTGAAACTGAAATATGGTCCAAATCTGCCGCGAACTCTTTGTGCTGGTCAGACTATTCTCATCTACCAGGCCAATAATGACTCGATCAATACACGTGCGACCGTGGCCAACTGAAAGACGACCTACTTTACACCGACATCACCGATCTCGCCGGCTTCAACTACAACTTCCTCAGCTCCAAACTACGACTCCGCCAACTACAACTCCGGATACGGCTACAACTCTGCATATAGTTTTCTTTCTCTTTTTTTGTATTCGCCAAGTGCAGAATCTTCAACTTTTCGATAACAGCCTCGATTTTATCGAGACAATCTATTCTCTAAATAACTAACCAATAGGGGTATTTGTCCAACCAAGAAGAAGAAAAACAAAAATTAACAATGATAAAATCATCAATCCAACACCCAGCTCAGTCTTCTCCTCGATTAACCTCATTGTCTCTATCAACCTTTTGTCTACTTGTTTACCGAAGCCCGCGACCACTTTGAAGCAGCACGCGTCTTCTCACCAATCATGTAAAAGATAAACGGCACAGGAATTAACAGCGCCGCAAGCCCGGCTGCAACCGACGAGCCCGGTCCAATTCCGAGGTTGTGATACATAGGTCTAACCACCAACGGAAACGCCGCTGCCAGAATGGACCGCAAAAAGGTCGTCGCGGCGACTGCCGACGCGGCGTACTGCTGAAACGTATCGACGAGGTAGTTCAAGGCGGCCTGGAAAATGGTAAAGAAGCCGGTGCCCAGCATGACGAGGCCAAAGCACGGAACGAGCCAGTGGATGTGCGCGTTGCCGCCCGTCCAGCCCGTCAGGAACAAGCCGCCACAGAAGAGGAACGAGCCCAGCATCATGGGCGGTAGGCGTTTCTCGGGCACGGCTCTGCCGCCCTGTTGCCTGCTGGCTTTGTTGTACAGGCCCTGGTTGAAAACGTTGAGGGCGGCACCGCACCAGGCACCAATGAAGATACCAAGAAAAGGCAGAGACCCGACCATAGGGCTCCAGCCGCGTGCTTCCTGGAAGATGATGGGGATAGCGCCGAGCTGCATGTAGACAATTCCGTAGCAGAAGCTGGCATACAGTGACATCATGAAGCAAATGGGCGTCATTAGCAGCTGAATGGGCCGCAGCAGAAACTTCTTGGCCATTTTCCTAAACTCGGGGTCCCACTCTTCAAACTCGGCATGCAACGCCCAGTTTCCAGTGACGAGACGTAGACGGCGTGCCTTCTCCACAAGCAAACGTGGAGGATATGATTCATCGACAAAGACCAACGCCAAGCTCAGCATAATGACCTGGATGATGCCACTGACGTACTCGGTCCAGCGCCAGCCAAGCGAGTGGTTCTGGGTAATGGCAGCCGAGGCAATTGGGCCCAGGGCCGGACCACCAACAACAGCCATTGCGTAGCCGGCGATGGCAATACCGCGCTGCGACGGCATATACATGTCGCCAAGCACACCGCCAGTATTGGTAACTGGCGCTGAAGCAAAAAATGCGCCCCAGAAGCGCGTCAACATCAGAGTCTGGAAGTCTTTGGCTGTGGCACTGCCAAACGAGAAGCAAATAGAAATCGCAACGGGGATCATAACGGCCAGACGACGGCCATACACCTCACTGAGCGGGGCCCATAGCAATGGACCAATACCAAATCCTAGCATGTACAATGACGTACCGAGCGTGGCAGTCTGGATGCCGACCTTGAACTCTTTGGCAACATCTACAGTGCCAGCAGAGTAACTGGCCGAACACCAGGTAGACGACATGGTCACGAGACCATAAAGAAACGTAGTGATGATCTTTTTGCGCAGCGGCCAGTTGACAGGACGGTACGGGTCATCGGGGCCATCAAAGTCAACAAGCACGGCCGGAGTCGTGGGCTGTCGGGCAAGCGGGTGCGTAAACGGCGGCACGGCACGACGGGAGCGAATAACAGACAGCACAGTATCGGTGCGTGACAGACTGGCACCTGTAGCAGTACGGGCTAGGGTTAGGGCATTGCCAGAGCGCCGACGGCTTGAGACGCTGTCACGACGGCACAAGCAGGGGCGGTGGCCGTCATGCTGTTCGGGATCGTTTGAATGGATGCTTTCCTCGTCGCCGTCATCTTCATCAAATTCGGCATCGTCATGCTGTTCGTGTTGGTTTTGGTTATAGCCGTGCAGACTTTTATCGGCACCGGATCGGCACCGGCCATTTAGCGAATGAGAATCGACATCGGTAGTGCTAAGACTAATGTTCAAACCGTCGGACGGTGGCGATGAATTGGCATTTCCATCATCGATTGATGGCCTTTGTTTTTCGGTCATGATGGGTTGGTGGAATTAAGCAACAGTTATTAAAAAAAATAAAGAAAAAAATAATAGTTAAAAATTAGCAACAAAAGAGGCTCGGTAATCAGTGTGAATAGTATGGAAAATAAAAGAAAAGGATAAGAACGAAAGAGTGAAAATAAAATAATACTGCACTAGCGTTTTATATGCCGCCATCAGCTGCCGTCATTTTGCAGTTGGCCTTTGCGGTCCCGGTGTCCCGTTCTTCGGCACATTGAGCAGCGGTTTGGGCGAGAGAAGCTTATCAAAAAAAAAAAGTGCGGCTTGGAGAATGACTGATTCCCGATGACTGGTAAATATTTATCAATCAAGTCTTGTCGCTCTGGTTGATGGGGCTCATGCTTGTAAGGATTGTGTTGCCGGTCCTTGGGGCTAAAAGAAACAAATTGAAAGAAAAGAAAAAAAAAAAAAAGCTCAAAACTCAAAACTCGTAACTCCAAGGAAAGCCGGCTAGACTGTCTGTAATAAAACCAGTAGTAAAACAACACAAGGCTGGTCACATTAAAATTCCAAAAGTAATTCGGAAAAAAACGCTATCTTCAGCCTTGCCAAGACTCAATGACGGCAATGGCAACAGATAGGTGATCACTTAATGATGGCAATGGCAACAGGTAGGTGATTGCCGGTTTGAGGCTCAAAAAGCGGACAACCGGTCAACTTCCCACAACTTACACGGAAGTAAGTTACCTGTATGCTACGCTATTGCTTTAGCCAGGGTGGGGCCCAGTCTTCTCCCTTCCCTCTAACCTTATTTTGCTTCCTCATTCCTTATCATGCATGCAGGCCCCATCCCAAAATAGGCAGCTACTTTTTCGCCTGCGCCGTTCCGCGAAGCTCGCCCATTGGGCGGAAATGTACAAAAGCGAAAAGCGAAAAGCGAGGAGAATATTCTCCTTTGGGAGGCTCGTCGGCTTTTTGCGTCTTTCGATATTTGCCAAAACAAGAAATTGCAGTTCCACTTTTGGAGTAGTAGAGGTTAACTGGCTATTAACCTACTTACGCTATGCGTCTCGCGTAAGTCAAGCACAATGTGCCATCGACAATTACCACAACTCCGTAGCACAGCGCCGCATGATATTGTGAACACGGCAGGTACGCCGGTCATCAGAGCCGTACGGAAGGAATGACAAGACCGCCAAAACATTTTTTCCGGGCGGTGATACAGAACGGCAGCCAATCAGAACAGCAAGCCCAAGACGGCAGCCACCGATGCGCATTTTGAAACTGCCAAAGGGCACAAGTCTTTGGGAGTTTGCAGGTTTCAAAGAAAGACTAGCCGTGCTGTGTATTTGGTGGTTTTTAATTGTTGTTGACGGGTGGTGATTATGTGTTCTGTAACAGCGCTTGTTCATTTACGACTTGGATCGAATATACATGGCTCTACTATTTGAAGCAGGTTGAGACGATGTTTTAGATCGACCCCGACGTCATGTGAACCATTGAGCTCCTTGCATTGTGCGCCCTATAAATGATTGAAGTCACTGGGAAGTATAATTGCACTTCCCCTACGGAGTACTGACTGGCCCACAATTACCGGGCCTTTCACCAAGACTCCGACAGTGTGAACAGGAGGTAAGTGGGCCGCCGACACCCGCACCTTCTCATCGACAAGACCACACAAAGCAGATATCACCTGACTCAGGGCAAATGTGAAAAATCAGTTACTGCGACTACTTAGTTTGTATCACAGGTCTATTGTTAATAAAAAGCCATCACATTGCCACATCATACTCATTCGCACGCACAGCCGGAAACCCGCCACTACCCATTGCGCACATTCGCCCCGAGAACTGGTCCAATCATATTCTAGTCCACTGCTGCGCATTTACATCGACGAATTCATACGCCACACGTAGCGCAAAAACCAAACGTAGCGGCCCTAGAGGGCCTGCGCTTCCACCCACCGTTTCAATCGATTGCATCACATTCACCACCAACCCACAGTTCATCTTAACCCAAATACCGCTGCCCTGTGCGTCGCTCTTGCTTTCTCGTAGCGTCTCGCATACTGCCATGAGTGCCGCCCACAGGTCAAGGTGGTAGGTGGTGGTCCAGCCATCGGCAAAGCAAAAAACTGTCGAGACGCAAGAGGACGAGCGATTCTGTGAGAGGATGGGCTCGGGACTACTTGCTAGAGTGCCGTAGGTGGCTTGCCAGTCCATCAGATTCTGGTGCAGAGCACTGGCTTGGCGTGCTACGCGGGTCTTGGTGCTGAAGCTGCAACGCATATTTTGGCGGTGTGACTTGCGCATACGGTAGGCATCGCTGTGGTTGTGTGAGCTATGTGTCCCTTCGATACCAAAGTGTCTTGGGATTTAGACGAGAAGTGGACATGGCTTTGCTTACTGAAGAACAGGAACAAGGTCGGCGAGAATGTGGTTAAAAGCATTACTGGCTTGTAGCCGTGCGCCGTGGATCAGACCGAGCGACGGCGCAAGCGATGAGCATGCAGAGTCACATGCTGCTCTCCATTCCGGCTGGGCCAGAAAGTTCAGTGTCTCTGTACACGGGGGGCACAGTTCGTGGAGAAGCTGTGTAACGGTTAGTTCCACACTATTTTGCCGGATACTTCACGAAACTTGCAAGAGAGCACTGACCAGTAGTTTTTGGATATTGATTAAGACGGCACCTTCAATACCCCCGACAAAGTGGCAGGATCCCCGTCTTTGGATCAAGATAATGACGCCTATTGCGTGAGTTCTCCAGGAGCTTGTCCCAGATGTTGCGGCAAACAACTAACAGATATATTAGTCATGAGCATTTGTTCATGAAGCGATATTGCATACCTCGAAAATCAGCAACACAACAGCGGCGCATAGCGTCTCAGTGTCCTTCCACTCGGACTGGTGGTTGATGGCCCTCTGCAAATCGCCCAAAGAGTGGCCGTATACTGAGCGACTGCTTGCCAGCATCGTCTCATTATAGACTGCATTTCCGGTGAGGTGCAATCCCAAGGCGCACAAGGCGTTATCCAGAACGGCCCTGTTACCCAGCAGACTCGGCATCATCTTGAAGACAAAGTCGAGCTCAGTTAACTCATCGTTTCCATACACGGAGCTGACCTGTACTAGGATCGTCGCGATATAGTTGACGCGCTGCTCCCTATCAGGGTCTACTGCCATAGACTCGGGCGAGGGCGACAAAGCTGCTGAGACGCGGTCGTTGCTGCTCGACGAGACAGGAAGAGAAGGAGTAGCACTTCCGCGCGATGACCGGGGCGACTTTTCAGACGCCGAGCCCGAGTCATGCGAGCTACGGCGACGGCTGCGGACGGTGTGCTTCTCAGTGACGAACTTCATCTCCCGCTTGTAACCGGGACACCCGGCGCCATACTTGATGCAGTTGTCACAGGCGGGCCGCTTTTGGTCACACTTGACACGACGCTTGACGCACAAAGCGCAGCCAGTGCTTCTGGGGACGCCAACCATTTTGGACAGAGTAGAGTATGGGACAGCGTGTGTGTAAGTGATTAGGGTGGGAGGGTCTGAGATATATATGCCAGGACGGAGGAGACTTGGTGTATGTGACAAGAAGCTCGGTTAAGGGAAAATATAGTAACTGTCGTAAAATGAGGCCTGTCTAGTCCAGATGATATCACGTCTTAGGCAGACACGAACAAAGTATAGACAAGGCGGAGAGCGTGTTTATATTTCTGCATAATTTTAGGAGTAAATAGAGAAGACGTGATGTGATGTTGAAGATGGCGGGACCTTGACAAGAAAAGGTCCCCGAAGACGATGGCCATGATCATATTTAAGTCTAGCGATGAGCACTACCAGACTGGCCACACATATTGAGTTGATGAACATGGTCATTTAGGCAGGAAATCGGACTTTGGTTAAGTTCAGTCCGACCTTTTCCAAGGTACAAAAGAAGGAAAGAAAAAAGTACAAAAAAGGAAAAGGAAAAGAAGAAGAAGAAGAAGAAGAAAAAGAAGAAGAAGAAGAAGAAAACGAAGAAGAAAAAAGAAGAGAAAACAGACACCGTGAGGCCTTGTTCCTAGGGCCCTGAGCTGCCTAGATTAGAGCTGGAAGCGTAACTGTCAAATACAATCCCGGTCGGAGCGGAGATAAAGGTGTGACGGGTGGAAAAAGCCTTGGGTTGAACACGGGTGTTTATTTTGTTATGTTTTCACTTATAGCCATCACGTTTTTGGGGTTCGTTTATGTGCGTGAAGAAAGAAAAAAAAATACATATAAGAACGTGAGCAGGTTGAAAACAGAAAGCGAGCTTGATGTTCCGACATTCGAAATCTATTTTGGGAAAGATGTTGCGACTTTTTAATACTTAATAAAGAAAAGAAAAGAAAATAAGAGAAAAAAGAAAAGAAAAAAAAAAGAAAAAAAAAAAAGAAAAAAAAAAAAAAAAAAAAAAAAAAAAAAAAAAAAAAAAAAAAGAAAAAAAAAAGAAAAAAAAAGGCAAAATCAAACCCTGCTCTTCTGCCTAACATTGTGGCCCCAGAAAGCTTAAGCTACATTCCTTCCGTTGTTTCTTTTTATTTTTCCTTGAGTGGGGGTCTTGTTGATGTTCTTTTTTATTTCAGCCAACGAGAAGTCGCCATCTTGTCTTTCAAGCTTGTACATAAGTAGTTTGTGGGTTGTGGGCTGTAGTAGTACAACTATAGTAGGCAGCTTATTGTTAGTATTTTCTCTAACCTTCCTTTACTTGCACGTTTTTCTGAATCTGATCTATCGAGGCGGTCTTCCTTCCTCGTCGTTTCGACTGATTTCATCGACTTCCAAACGTCCAGCCCGTCCCGACTCTAGTGGCTTCAGTTCACAAATACTCATCTTCTAGGTATGCTCTACTGTATGGCTCAGCATAATCACTTACTCGGTAGTGACAGAATCGTCTACGGAGTAGTTGTCTGACCCACCCAGAGTGATGGTTACGTTTGAAGTCTTGGCGCTGTCTGCTGCACGTAAGATAGAGGGCAGTCACTCGTATTCAGTACAGTACTAGTGTACCGGCCAAGGCAAGCTCACGGCGATTTTTCTTTTTCTTTTCGTTAGTTATAACAGTAAATAAATAGCCCATAACCCTCGTTCCATCTTCTTGTCAGACGAGTCCTCTCAGCCAGAGCTACAGTCAAGACATCTGGCAAACTCAGACTCTGTCTAGTAGTACTAGCTACCTCGGGCGTTCTTTACACTGTCGTCGTCTCGGCACCCCCAATTGCAGTTCTAGATGTGGTACTGTGTACTTTACCAGAGTTTCATGCCACAGCTGTTTATTTCCCATCTATATAGCGGATCTGGTCGTGAGCTGATATACTCCGTAGGGCCTCAAATAAGCGGGGCGTCACTCTAAGCGCCCTACAGAGTAGACTTTATCGAGATATCTCGCAGGTGTTAAGAAACAAGGCTTCTTCCCCGTATAAAACAGGAAAACATCAAAAAGAATCTCAAGTCCTTTGCATGGCGACCTCGTAATTAACAAAGTTGACGATGACCTTTTGTGCAACGACTTGACCAGCGGAGTTGATGGTCTAATAAGACGTAGTCATTCCTTGTCATGTCAGGGGCTTGGGTCAATGCTTACCCTACGTGTAACGGCCGACATTACAAAGGGCTATTAGTAGTCTGACTAATCGAAAGGAGCCCTTGGTTCTCTGACTTATTGATGTGCAGCGGTTAGCTATGTTGGGCGTAGCTGTCACCCACTGATCCCCCCCCCTCCCCACTTTTTGGGATAGATAGTTGCCAAGTGTCAGAGGCCTTTGTGTTTCCTTTTGCTTCAAGACATCTGCGGGCTCATCTTACCCAAAGTTAATTTCTGCTTGTGATGCCAGCGTCTGCCGGTTGCTCCGCCGGGCTCACTGGCTACACTGCACTTGCGTTGCTTCGGCTCGGTACAAGAGCAAAGGAATGTCCGTTGGTGTGTCGTCCAGCGTGTAAAAACCTTTTGTATTAGAGCTTTGGAGGGTATAACAAGGTCCATAATGAACAAACAACCTCATGTTAGTATGAACCAAGAAGCAATCAGGGACTGCAGGATTGTAAGGGTGAACGAAAAGTAAGATCTACTGTGCCGTGGTATGTTACACAGAAGTATATTGGCTCAGCATAAAGACTATCGGACCTGGCCGCTATGGCTCCAGTGCCCTTCTTCTACTATGTTGTCTTAGATATAGGGTTGTAGTAGTCATTCGGCAGTGGGCACTTCATGATGTCAAATTTACCCAGTCTTGTGCTACACAAGACAGTTATTGTCAGTGAGTGTCTCTACAGACTGATCAAGACACGTCATCACCGTCATCTAGACACTCCAATACCACAGTATCAAATATCATAATATATGCAAACCCTAACCTATCCCCTTCTTCTATCCCACTCCCGCCTTTAGAAAATCGCAACTGCAAGCCTGCAGCAACCCATCACATGGATTGGCAGTAGCCTCGTAACAGCCCGGTGAAAACTTCACGTGACTGCCACTATCAGCAGCAAATGCCTAAATGACAAAAGAGACCGACCCTCCCATTCTGTTGAGGACGGTCAATAAGCACAAGGGATGGAATACGATGCTACCGATTGTCAGGACCGCTCCTTCCATGGCGTGAAAATCACGGGCTGTTTCTGGCAGCCGCACGACTTTTGCGTGCCTTGAAAACTCTAGACCCGGCACGAAGGTATTTGGTACATTCCAAGATTACCGTGGGGCATTACTGTTCATATTGTACACAGTACCAACTCTATTCGGGAAGTAATAAAAGAAGACAAAAGCAGAAAGAACTTGCCCAGCTGAGGCCAGCCACCCGCACACACCTTTATTTTTTCTTCGTTCTTTCTGTCATTTTTTCCCAGTCTAGGTAAGAACGGGGCCCTCCGTCCCTCCGTCCCTCTTTTTTTTTTTTTTGGCTTTTCGTACAGTATGCACAGCAAGTCACCAAAGTACCAAAAAAAAAACCCCCCCAAGCTAGGAAAACATGGCTTGTCCCTTTATCCGTGGTCTCTTGCAATGACATCACATGGCTGACTGACTATTGAGTTAGCACTACTAATAGGAGCTGGCGTGTCATGCTTCGCTCGGCCATTCTGCCAACGCTTACTTTTTTCTTCAACCGAAGTACCCCAAAAGATAAAAATAACTGCAAGAAAAGAAAATTGCTTGTGGATGACAAAGCCAAGAGATCATAGGAACCAGAAAGTCGGATTGTGAAGGGCGCCTTCCTGTGCATGCCTTTGGGTCGTCACTTGTATGTATAGGGAACTCCAATACGACCATTCCTAAATCCAACTCGTGCCTTCCTCGGCGTTTGCAACAAGACACTGCTACTGTAGAAGCGGGGCCGCTTGAGTTGACGTATAGAAAGTGACTAGTGACGCCGGCTTGAATGAACAGGGAAATTGCCAAAGGTTGACATTTTCAGCTCCAGAGCTA
This sequence comes from Thielaviopsis musarum, assembly GCA_001513885.1. Taxonomy (NCBI): domain Eukaryota; kingdom Fungi; phylum Ascomycota; class Sordariomycetes; order Microascales; family Ceratocystidaceae; genus Thielaviopsis; species Thielaviopsis musarum. The sequence continues at coordinate 42,154 of LKBB01000186.1, forward strand.
AAAGCAGCTCTGGTTACTGTCAGACTTTAGAGTAATGTTAGGGTTTGAGCTCGTGCATTTCTCTCTGTTTCTCCAAGTCCGCCTCAATTTAAGGGTCGATAAGACATTCCGATAACATGCCAAAACAACACGTATTAAACATAGAAAAACAAAGAAAGAAAAAAAAAAAAGGGCAAAACCTTGGCTCCCAGACCACTTGCTGTCTCGGTTTTGTCGTATGTAGCTGCAAGTACTTTGTAGTAGCAGCAGCAGCAGTAGTAGTAGTAGTAGTATTGTCTGCATGCTTCCTTTCTTAGCCCCCAACAACACTCTTCTCGCTTGCCTTGCTTACTTTCTCGCGGGGAGCAATAAAATGCCCTCATCACCTACGCCAAGCTCTTACCAGTCCTTGTACCTATTACTACACATAATGTGCTACACTGTGTCCATGCAGCCTGTGAAATGCCTTTACCTGTACGCCGTCCTCCTCTAATCTCAGCAACCGTGTCTGTGTGAAATCCCAAAGCGGCACGTACAAAGTACAGAAGTGGCACAGACACAAAAACATCCCACCGACACTGTGAGCTTTCTAGTAGGACTGACTGCATGCCTATACATACTTGAACTACCATCCTTCTGCAGGAGTCCGGCACTCTGTTTGATCCCTTTGATGACTTGATGATCCCCAGTATCTGCATAGAAATAGGGCTGGCTAGGGATTTAGTAGTTGACGACATTTAGTTTGTCAAATTGTTAAAAACGATGCAAGACGTCTTATCTATTCCATGTATAGGGTTGTTTATTATTTTAGGGTTATTAGAGCCGCTCCCGAGACAAAAGCCCCGAAACCCAGCTTTTGCTGATTTGGATCTAAAGCGACACATATGACGTCTTTGAACATGAAAAAATCTAGGGGGGG
>LKBB01000187.1:0-30144 GCA_001513885.1 Thielaviopsis musarum
GCCAGAGGGGGGGAGGGGGGGGGAGGAGAGAGGAGGAGAAGAAGGAGGAGAAGAAGAAGGAGGAGAAGAAGAAGGAGGAGAAGGGGAAGGAGAAGAAGGAGAAGGAGAAGAAGGAGAAGGAGAAGAAGGGTAAGAAAAAGGAAGAGGGGTCGGCAGAGACGGAGCGACAATCACAAGATACTGCGTGGGCTGCGGGCCCGCGAGGGGCAGAAACGTCTGCGTAGTGTATGGATGCCGTTCGAGGATGCGCACTTGAAAGTATCGGGCCACCGACGCCGGAGGAGGGTTTTTTGCGTCTGTCTGTGCTTCCGGCAGCGGCGCGTGGGAAAGCCGCCGCGCGCCGCATACAAACATGTTGACGACGGGCTCGGCGGGGACTCGGCTCGGCGCCTGCGCGTAGAGGTTCTGCGGGCGCGAGATGTGCAGGTATTTGATGGCGGAGCCTTGGTTGGCCAGGACGGTGAGGGGAGGAGGAGGAGAAGAAGAAGAAGAAGAAGGAGAAGGAGAAGGAGAAGAAGGAGAAGGGGAAGGAGAAGGAGAAGGAGAAGGAGAAGGAGAAGCAAAAAACTCGGCGGCCTCTGCACTCCCCGGCGTCATTCCCGGCCGTGGATTCTCCAGCACTTCGCCAAACGGGGCGAAAGCAGCGGCCGAGATGGGCACGGCGGGGACGGTGAGGACGAGGCCGTTTGTAGAGAGCTGGACAGGCATTTTCTTTCTTCTTTCTCTTTTCTCGGTTAGGAAATACGTCGATAAAAGCTCGCCAAGCAAAGCAAAGACGAGATAACACAAGCTTGTTGCAAGGTTTGGCAAAGATAACCCTAGAGAAGTCCAAGGTGGAGGAGAATAGTAGAACAAGGTTGGCGAACCAGTACAAAAGGTCCCAGGAAACTGGAATTCGTCAAGATGAAAGATGAGCGCTGAAGAATTAGCTTCTTTCACTGCCGATCGATGTTTAATTTGATTAGGTTTGGGTTCTCCCAGCTGGCTGGGTTGAAGCTTGGAGGGATGAGATGAGATGAGATGAGCTGAGATGAGCTGAGCTGACAGAGAGCTGAGAGAGAGAGAGAGAGAAAGAGAGAGAGAGAGAGAGATGAGAGATGAGCTGAGAGGGTTGCAATTTAGACAAAAGCGGATATGCTTAATTACAGCGCGCTGATAGCTGATTGGCCAGGTGTACAACTTGTAGTATTTACACAGAAGAAACAAAAGAGTCAGGGAAAAAAAAAAGCAAAGGCGAGCTGATGTTGGAGAATAACCGGATTATGAGAGTGAGAATAAAAGTAAGAAAGCAAAAAGGCGGAGGAGATCAAATCAATGCGGCCACCTCCGGCTCCCTGCATGAGCGATAAGATAAGCTTGATATCACAGCTTGATATCACATGTAGACCCTAAATTAAACCAACCCTATCATATAGGGGAAGAATAACATACTAAAAATAATTTTAGCCACGGCAAGAAAAACCGGTACATATAAACGAGCCAGGAGTGTACAGGGGAAAGCAGGGAAAGCGATTACACCAAGACAAGACAAGACAAGACAAGACAGAAACAGGAAATCGGGACCGATTAAGTAAGGAGAGACACTATTGCTACTCCTTACGCTACTACCGTAGTACTAAATACTCTAAGGTACTTAATACTCTAAAGTACTTAATACTCTAAAAGTACTATAAAAATCGCTACCAACCGGCCGTAGCGACAGAAGCGGAAACAGGAAAAGCCGAAATAATGCATAACTAAGCGTTCCTTGCAGATTTGTATATTGTGTATCCACAATATGTACATACTTAAGTATGTAAGTATGTATGCCTAATTGCCATTGTGGCTGCGGCGTTCATGTTTATGCATTATATATTGCCTGCATGTCACAATGTGACTGTGCAATAGTTGGCGGATATATGGTCTATTGGCGCGGGAAAATCGACACTTGAGGCACAGTTCTTTGATGAATGAGATGTACGAGTAGAGAAATTGAGAATACAGAAGGACAAGAAGAACAAATCACGGCCGCCTGGGGGGAATCGACAAAGATAAAAGAATCCCAGCGTGGCTCATCTAGAATGAGATGAGAAAATGAGAAGAAGTGAAGAAGATGGTGAAGAACAGTTGGGAGAGGAGAAGACACGAAGAAAAGAAGAAAAAAGGAAAAGAGGATGAAAAAGAATGAAAAAAGAAGAAAAAAGGAAAAGAGAATGAAAAGAGAATGAAAAAGAATGAAAAAAGAATGAAAAAAGAATGAAAAAAGAATGAAAAAAGAAGGAAAAAAGAAGGAAAAAAGAAGAAAAAAGAATGAAAAAAAAGAAAAAAAAAGAAAAAAAAAGCACTGGGCAGCTCAGAGGCCACCGCCACGTATTCATGGTGCGTGCTTCTTATTTGTATAATTTCAAATATGCAGGCTGGTTGATGAGCGAAGAGCGAAGCTGAAAAAGGAACCTGCGCTCTTGACATGCAAGCTGAAATTATGAATATTACTTTAATAGTATTGCTCTTGGCTTTTTTTTTTCTTCTTCTTTATTTTATTATTAATTCATTTTTTTTGAACTTGGGTATTTTTTTCATTTATTTTTTTATGCTATAATTCTGCATGATTCGACAATGCTAATTGAAACGGGAAAAGAAAGATCGAGTAAATTGAGACAGGGAAAAAGGCCTGGAGAAAGAAAAGACGAAATGGCAAATTGTGCAGACCATAGAAATGCCGAACGATAACAGGAAAAGAAAACAGAAAACACCGAAAAAGGAAAGAGAAAACGCACAGACGGTCGTCGTCGTCACCATTTCAACGAATCTGGTAAAATAGACTCAACCCAAACTTTTCTTTCCTCTTGTGACTTTCTTCTTCAACCACTCTTTTGTTTCTTTTCTTTTTTTTTGACGTTTTTTCTTTTCTCTTATCTCGGGCTCTTATGACGTCGAGCCTCTTCCAGCCACCCTACACAGAGAGAAGAAGAAGAAGAAGAAGAAGAGAGAAACAAAAAGAGAGGTACAAAAAGAAAATGACCCGGCTTATGACTCCTTTCGCAGGGTTTAAGCCATGTTATTGTTGTTGTCTTCTTGGTGAAAAAGAAAATACCGTGGGGAAGTCATTTTCGACAAGACAGGAAATCACATGATGAGAAAGCAGGCTAGACAAGGTTTCTAAAAAAAAAAAAACGCACTTGTACTAGTCGAATGGACTTTTTGCAGTTCCATAACGAAGCTGTTCTCTTCAGTTTTCTTTTTGTCTTCCTCCTGCTTGGTTGTGATTTGACTGACGCAACGACTGGGGAGTTAATTAACCTGGGCAAAGAGGAAGGAGGACAAAACGCTGCCAAGTCAAGGGCCACTCAAAGTTAACCTGACAAAAGTTGCCCTGACAAAAAAACTCAAAGATAACTTGACAAAAAAACTCAAAGATAACTTGACAAAAAAAAACAAAAAAAAAAACAGGGCGACCAAGACAAAAATGACCAGGAAGCGAACTAGGGCTAAACAGCCAAACGAGACTAAGAGCCAAGTGCCCAAAGAGTCGTACGAAAGTAGACGAGGACGGCTTTCTTTTCTTCATTTCCGTCCGCCCTTGTTTATCTATAATGCAAATACTTAAGTACACACATTGGCGGAGAGTATTTTCTCACCTGTATTGTTGGGGTTGGGTTGGCTCAGATAATCTGGCCAGATGCCGACTGGCATGGTAAGTATTCCAAAATGAGAAGCTGCTAAATTTACCGCGTTGTGCAAGTAATTAGTCTCCTCTAGAGCTAGAGCTAGACCGGGTCAGCTGAACTGGCTGAAAGAGACGTAGTCCAAGAACCAGAAAACAACAATCAAAGGAACCTACCCAAGAAAAAGAAAAAGAAAAAAGAAAAGACAGCCTGAGAGACCTGGGCTGGAGAAACACAGTTGATTATCACAGTGGCGCTCGGTAATCGAGACTGTTTTCAACGGCCATTTATCTTTGGATCTTGTCTATTAAGTATTTACTTACTTAATTACTTGAGTAAGTACATAGTAAGTACTTATGTACTACTCCGTAGTAGTAGTAGTAGTAGTAGTAGTAGATTGTTGCTGGCTTTTGGGGTTTAGTCAAGTAGGAAAAGAAACCCCCTGATCCTTGTCTGGTTTCTTTTCTCCCAAAAAGGGAAATCGAGACTGCGCATCGTCACTTGTAAGGTGAGAACACAGTTTGAATTTTTCTTTTCGCTGGACCTGATTTCTTTTTTAGGCTTGGTTTGGTTTTGATCATGCGTTGGAAATGCGCTGATGTCAGAGCAGCTTTTTTATTTTTTATTTATTTATATATATATTTTTTTTTGGCACATGAAGATTTGAAGAACAATAAAGTAAGGGAACAAAGAAGAAAAAAAAAAGGCTAAACCAGCCCTGGAAAACAAACATGGACTTGGTTTGGTCTGTATCACAGCCTGGCCTTGTTCCCTTCCCTTACCTTTTTTTTTTTTTTTGCTGTCGGCTTGCGCCTTTCTAGTTGAATTAAAGTGGCCTGTTCGCTAGCCCCCAACCCACTTACCCACGCACGTAAGAAACTGCCTTTATTTTGCTGCAGTTTTTTTTTTTCTTTTTTTTTTTTTTCTTTTTTGGGGGAGGGGGTTTAAATTCTTTTTAAATTCTTTTTTGGAAAGCTGATCGCTCCCAAGCGAGCGAACGCACACCAGGAATAAGCCAATACACCTTTTCGGCCCTCGGCTCCGGCTTTCTCTATTGTCTACGAAATATTCTACAATATCACAAGCATGTTAAAGAAGTCTGTGTCCCATTCTTGTCCCTCTTGCCTTCCTGATTTACGTTATTGTTTTCACTGATGATATAATTGTTTGCTCGTTATTGAGGCTCACCTTTTCTTTTCTTTTCTTTTCTTTTCTTGCGGACTTGCCTTGCCCGAACGGCGGTCTACGTCAGAAACCCCGTATTCATTGTTCTTTCTTTTCTTTTTCTTCGTATTTCTCTTTTTCTTGGTAAGTGTGTATCTTTTCTTTTATTCATTTTATTTTGTCTCTTTTCCCTTTGTTCTACCTCGCTTGTCTACGGCCTTGGCTTTTTTCGAGGCCCAAACTTTTACGTCTTTCATCCACCTGTCTTTCTTATTTACCTATGCATCGGTCTTTTGGACTTTTGGCATCTGGTCTGTTTTGTTCCGCCTGTTTCTCTCTACTAATACCCAAGCGTCTTTTAGTATTTCCATTTTTTATTACTTTTTCACTTCCGGACGCACCCACTGTCTGATTTCGGAAGTCTCTTGTTCGATCGAGCTAGTGCTCACGGTAGTTTCGTCTTAGGCCTTTTTTCCCCTCTTATTTTATGCTTTCTTTTATTACCGCCCTTTTATCGTGTTTTTTTTTTTTGTTTTTATCTCGGGCCCTGATAAATACGGGGTTGCCTGCTTGTTTCCTGGTCTCTTCCCTTCTGACTTCTTTTCCGTCACCAGCAGTTTGTCTGTCTGTCTGTCTGTCTGTCTGTCTGTCTGTCTGTCTGTCTGTCTGCCTTCCTTCTGTCTGTCCGTCTGGCCATCGTACCCTGCTCGTCGTTCTTTCATTTCTACTCACTCTATACGCTCTTTTATTTTCTTCTTCTTTCTTTCTTTTTTCTTTCTTTTTTTTCTGTACCTCAATATTTCATTCTTCAACTTAATCTTCATAATGCCCTCTTCATTAACAATCGCCCTGGCGGTCACTTTCCCCAGCATCTTTGTTGTTGCTGTTACCGCCATTCTCATCTTTCACCACCGCTACCAATCCAAGTCCGATTCTACTCCAGTACTTCCTACACACACCAAGAATCTTTCTGTATCTTCATTGGCATCACGAGTCTCTAACACTCAGGTGCCGCTCGAGCAAATTGTTGTCGTTTGCCCTTCATCACCACAGATCTCGCCTCTTCCTTCTTCACTGCCATCGCCGGGCTTTGTCTCACGCAAAATCATGGACACTGAGCTGCTTGACTCTCTTACTCCGCCTAAGCTGCCTGTGTCACCCAATACTCTGCCGGTGCACCGTCGGGACTCGCTAATTAGCATCCTCTCGTCTACTACGGTGTCCTCGGCAACTGACCGGTCTATGCCCGCCCTCAACACTTCGCTGTCTACTTCTTCGTGTGCCGCCTCATTGTCCACTCCAGCCACCACCATCTTTAGCGCCATAGACATCAAGCCCTCTGCCCACCCGCCAGACTCACCTGGTTCTTCGGAAAGCACGTCTGAGCACAGCAGCCGTCATTCCTCGCTGGCCTTTTCGCCTACCGAATTCTCGTACGGCAGTAGTCTTTCCAACTGGCCCGAGTCGCTTTCGTCTGCCTACCTGCCTGGAAATCTGACTCCCAGACCTGGCAATAGCAGCAAAGACGATCTTCTCGTCGTTACACCGCTCTCACCCGCTGTCACGCGCCGTCCCAGTCACGGTGAAGTCGACAACACACCCTTCTTGAATGCGTCGCCCATAACGCCTGTGGCTTCTTCTTCGTTTGAATCGCTGGCTACTGCCACTGCTCGTGTTAGCCTCACGCAAAAAATCCAGCAGAGACAGGAGAAAAAAGCGCAGCAAAAACAGGAGCTGAGAAAAAACAGGGCATCGGGCACTGAGGGCAAGGCTGGGGCTCCGCCCACTGGCAAGAGAAACCTTGTTCGCACCCTGACGGCTAGTCTGAGCCACCGCTGATTTCACGATTTTTCTCTCTTCTGTCACTATATTCTCTTGTACCTTGTCTTATGATGCATTGCCCTCTTTTTGTTATTCCTAGCCCCCTTTGTTTTATCATCCCTTTACACGACCCACCCTTTGCAACCCTTATTCACTTCTACGCCTTTTCTTTTTCTTCTTCCTGTTGTCCATTTGTCTCTTTGTACCTTTATTACTTTCCTTGAATTTCCTTTGTTCTCTACGCTACCTACTTACACTTCACACTACACTACCCCAAAGTCAGAGTTAAAGTTTGGCAACAAACTTCTGACTTTATTGAAATTTTTATCAGCATGGAATCGGATGGGTTTCGTTTTTTTTTTTCTTTCTTTTTTTTCTTCTTTTTTTTTCTTTTTTTTTTTTGGTCATTTGGCACGGTCAAGCGGCTTACAGATACGCTTCAGCTATGTGTTTTTCTTTGTTTCTTGGATTGGATTGGATCGGACTTGGACTTGGACTTGGTTTGGCCTAGATGTATTTTTTTTCTCCCTATTTTTTCCAACAGTTTATTTAATATATATAAAAGGAAAAAAAAAAAAAAAACTCTCTTTAGATATTCCGAGTTCCACTACATGGCCACGTGTGATGCTGCAGTGTAGAAGTGCGTACATAAGTAAGTACATACATGCATATGCAGGTACTTTGTGTGGTTCTACCAGCCATCTCCAAGGGGTACAGGGACTTGGTCTTTCGCCTCGTTTTTAGGCAAACCCAGTTATTCCTCCTCCTCCTCATCTCCATTCAGCCAAATCTCATGGCCATTGCCCTCGCGCACAAACCGACTCGCCACCACCACTCCACCAACTGCCACCACACCAACCCCGCCAGCCCATGGTTCAAGCCCACTCCATACACCCACCCGGCCAGCATCGGCCCCACTGAGCGCGCCCCACTACTCGCTTTGGCCCAGCCCGTGAATCGTGCCCTAGCACACTCGGATACGGCTAACAGCTATTTACCAGCACCATCTGGCTCGGCAGCGCAAACGTGCGGCCCAGCACCTGCACCGTCAACACGGCCACGATGTCCGCCCACACGGCCACACCAGTCTTGGCGTGCGGCGCCGGCGTGCTGCTGGGCAGCAACCGACAGGAAGGGGACCAGGCAGTACGCTAGCGGGAAGCACAGCGTGGCCGCGCGGAAGGCGCGCAGTGGTCCGATGCGGTCCGATAGCGGGGCATACACAAGGAGTTGCAGTGGGAGACCGAGCAGGCCGACGATGCCCATGGCAAAGTCGGCAGCTCTCGGCGTCAGGCCTAGGCCGTCGGTGAAGGGGAGCGGGAGATGGGGTCCGGTAGGGAGGCCGGGGTTGAGTACGGCTGGGTCGTACACGGGCGTGGACAGGAATATTAACCACAGCGGGTTGGAGGTACCGACGTGGAAGGCTTCGATGAAGTTAAAAGTTAACACGCAGAGAACATTGGGCGTGAAGATGCGGCGAGAGGCGAGGTGTTGGGTGTACCGTGTGCGGTATACACAAACAGGCAGCGAGGGCGCGGGGTCTTCGGTGTCAGAGGCCGAGGCAGAGGCAGAGGATGAAGGACCCGGGTATTCTTGGGGAGGGTGTCGCTGGTGTCGTCAATGTCGCTGGTGGAGTTCCTCGTCGTCTTCATAGTTGCAAGTGGGGAGGGCGGCGTATTCGGACTTGGGGCGCCATTTGCGGTATACCTTGGTAACGGTGCGACGGATCGCGTAGCCGGTTCTGGTATCCAGACCGGGCTGTTTATTGCGCAGCGACTCGAGTGTCTAGGGACAAAATTGGGCATTGTTACACAAACAAGTTTACTTGACAAGCCGAAGCAGCAACACATACCTCGTCTAGGAATAGCCAGACCAGCAGGGCAGAGGATATCAAGAACAAGCCACTGAGGATGTTGGGCGTGGCTTACAGGAACTTTTTAAAGAACCAGACCCCGCCAAACAGCGTCGGATAGCTCCCTATCGGGTACGCCAGGATGCCACCCAAGATGGGCCTGATGATCACGCCGATATTGAAGCACATGGGCAGCAGCAGGAACGCGCGCGGCTGGAAGCGCTTTTCGCGAATAATTCCGCCAATCATGGTGCGCATGACGCCGACATTGTCATTCGTGATGCGCTAAGTGGGCGGAAGAAAAGCGCCTGGGCACAAGGTCTGCGAGAAGCCGAAACCCACACACGAAATTTACGTGCCTAGCAGGCCAATTAGGATCACCGTCTTGCGGCCGGCCAGCGCCGAGTCGGCGATGCGGCCCCACAGCATGGCGGTGACGAATTGGGCGGCGGTGAAACTCGCGTGCAGGAAACCTACTTAGGCCAAGAAGGTGGAGTTTGGGAGTGACGGGTCAAACCATTTGAGCTAGTAGAACATATAAGATTACCGGGGAGGAGAAGGAGGGGGTTGTTAGCTGTGATTATTAGAGGGCTGGGATTAGGGTTTGTGCACGTGCCTGGAGAGAGGTCTGGATGAGTGGCTCGCTGAGGCGCGTTAGTGTAATCACGATGAGTTGGGTGCGATGCGGCAGATCGTGTCACTGCACGGGCAGTAGTAGGGCCGAGACAATGTCGGAAAATTCGGAGAATCTGTGGGCGAATACTATCGCAGGTCTTTTTTTTTTTTTCTTAAGAAAAAAGAAAGAAATGATGTGAAAATTGTGAAAAGAAGAAAGGAAGAAACAATTCTTCACAATGAGAGACAGAGAAAAAGTACCTGGAAACAAGACACGAGCCGCAGCTGCGGTGTGACTAGAGCGCTTTCTTGCGTCGTGCCTTCCTTGTCCCGCTCCTGCCTCCGGGCTGCTTCTAGTAGCCGGTGCACGGGTGCCAAGTTCGGTGACGATCCGGTCGATGAACCCTTTCACAAAACCCTAACTACTTATACATGAAAAGTCATATGAATTGTGGAGCCCTAAGTGGTTTCGGCATTTGGTGGCATTTTAGACAAGATGTCAAGAAACGGATCCTTTCTTCCTTTCTTCCTTTCTTTCTTTTGTTTTTGTTTTTATTTTTATTTTTTTACTTGTGAGTTCGGAAAATAAAGCCCGGGGATGTTTTAGAACGAAACAGAAGGGGCTAGTCAACGGAAAAGACACAGAAGGAAGGAAGAATAAAAGAAACCAGCTGGAAAAAAAGGACCCCTTGATCTGCTGCGGATTGTGATTTCAGCCAACCAGGCTGAGGCCCTTGACGAGGCTACATCCATGGCCCAGCAGCCCCAACAGCCCTGTAGAGGCTCTGTCACTACATCATCCGATGAAGCTGCACGAAGCTCATGACGAAGTCTCGTGATGGTTTTGCTGGTGTTGAGCAGCAGCAGCAGCCGCAAGAGGCGAATCCGACGAGGCAAATCCGACGAGGGCGAGAGGAATGTAGGCAGAGAAGATCAAGGGGGATGAGATCGACGGGCGGTGGTTGATCTCCAATGGAAAAAATGATGAAATTTTTCGGTCCCAGTAATGCTAGCACTGGTAGTAGTAGTAGTAGTAGTAGTACATAGCCGACTTGGCAGGCTCACAAAAAAAAAGCAGCGAGAAAACAACGGAAAAAAGAATGCTAACAAAGGGAGCAAGAATGAGAAAAGCCGCGGCTTCAGACAAAACTGCAATCCCGCCTCAGAATTAATAGTACTTGTAGTACTGTGTATTTATAATCTTGCCTTGCCCTTCTTAGCTTGTTGTCTCCCGTTGAAGCCAAGTGTTTTACAAAGCCAAAAGGGTTCTTTTGCCCCCAACCCCTGTAGCTTGACGGCGCCCCTATAAGCCACAAACCCGTTCTTTACTTGCTGTGAAACAGAAACCAGTTATCCAGTTATTGCATCATGTGCATTCCCTATGTCTTGTTTTTTGTGTGTGTGTGTGTCTCTACCAGTATTCACCACAAGAAACACTACTACATCTCCATGCGCTCCTATAGTAAGCTGAGCAGAGGTTGCAATGTTCTTCCACAAAGCCACGCGCCCCGCGCTGTTTACTCCTCTAGAAAAAGAAAAAAAAAAGAAAAAAAGAAAAAAAGAAAAGAAAAAAGTCCTGTGATATGGACCCGGCAGAAAATCATATGCATATATAGCGTCAATCAACTACTTAAACGGCATGCCGTTACTTGGAACCTTTTTGTTTTGTGTTTCTTCTCTCTGTTTTCTTGGCGCCAAGCCAGTTCAAGCGGGCTTGAATCTTGATTTGCTTTGAACTATGCATCTTTCATTTTTTTTCTTTTCTTTTTGTTTCATTTTTTTGCTTCATTTTTTTCATTTTCATTTTCATCTTCATTTGTTTCTTTTTGTTTCTTTCTTTTGTTTCTTCATTTGTTTCTTTTTGTTTCTTTCTTTCGTTTCTTTTTTTTTCTTCTTTTTCTTCTTTTTTTCTTTTTTTTCTTTTCTTTTTTTTCTTTTTTTTCTTTTTTTTATTTTTTATTTTTCTCTTTTTTCTTTTTTAATTAGTTCTTACTTTTCTTGCCGTCGTTCTTAATTGGCTTCTTTTTCCTTGTTCTTTCCTTGGCTTCTCGCTTTTTTGTGGTCTCTCTCGGCTGTTTTCTTATCGTCTTCTTGTCTCTTGTCTCTTGTCTCTTCTTGGCCGTTGGTAGAAACGAGGCTCTGCGCGGGAACGTTTGACGAAGGATGTATTGTGAGAGAACTTGAATATTACTCGTAGTTTACCATAGAATTCACTGTAGCGGGAGGATTCGGCCCTGTTTACAAGAATATTCAGTCATCATATGCATGTGCTACTTTGCATGCACATGCATACTTACTGGTCATCCTACTCACACCTCTCATTCACTGCGCTTAGACATGCCCTCTTTCCCTTTCTCAACCATGGCTATCTGCTTCCTCCGCCGCAAGAATACCGGGCCTTTGATATTTTTCTTCATCTCAGTCACCCCAACATGCAACAGCGGCACACCTTGGTCGCTAGATATTGCACGTTTTGTCAATTTTGCCCAAGTTTAAGAACTACTAATGGAACCGTAACAGTACAAAGTACAGCCTGGCTTTTCTTGTCTTGGCGCTGCTGAAAAATGCAGAAAATATCTTGCTCATATCACGGGGTGTGAAGATTCGCGCAGGTTAAAGTGCGGCAGTGTCGTAGTGCACAGTTGTCTCCTCACTACCCGTCTCGGCCATTTGAGTGGCAAGTACCACCGAGCCGACCGCTATCCTTCCAATACAACTTCTTATCTGCCTTCGTGGGACATTTTCTGCTGTAAAAACGACAAATACGCTCAGCTCAGAAAACTCTCAGATAAGTCTTGGCGCATTCTTGGCTCTTGGCTCTTGGCATCAAGGGCTATTTCTAGTGTTTGCGTTGAAAACACTTCCATCCTTCTGCGGCACTGTTTCAGCAGCTAACAAACATCCAAGTGGCAGTGCTAATAGCATCAAAAAATGGTGTTGATCTCCTTCGATTTGGGCGGCCGGCCTTCCGGTACTCACTGCCTCCTTCCGTCGCTCTATCTTGTATTGTTTGCATATTTTCTTGGCATGTTTTGCTGAGTGCGTGCTACCGTGCTGATTGTTTTTAAATCTCCATGTATAGAGTAAGTGACCCTGCGCATCTGCAAATAGGGCCAAGACCGCCAAATATTTTGTCTTCCATAATAACATACTAAATGGTCTATGTGCACACCCGGTGTCGCTATGCACGCTGCACGTTCTTTGACTTTTGTATCTTCTCGATATTCATCTCTGTTACTACCTTGTAGAAGACCGCGTAGGCCTGTAGCACACAACATCGTCTTTTATTGCCCCGGGGGTGGCGTGTGTCATTCTGCCGCGGCACTCTAGAGCGGGTTCAAGAGGCTCGTGTGCTCATGTTGGACAAGAATAGCCTCGCGGAAAGCTACCGACTGTAGTATACTTACATGTCTCTTGTGTACCGTCATTAGCTTGATATAATTTACAGAACTACTAATAATGCTACTAGGAGCGCAGTATCCTGAGTTTAGCCTGGAAACCTCCCCAAAGTCTTTACTCATCCTCTTTAAGTGCCTCATTTGATTTCCTTGGTGAAACAAGGCCTCTTTTCCCTTTTTCCTCTCTCGTCAACATGTTTTGGCTGCTGTCAAAAGTACGCATCATATTGACTTTACAAGTTCTTTAGAAGCAAGCACAGTCGCTTAAAAAAGGGTAAGCCAAGCGAGAACAAGGTCTAGGGTTGGAGACTGCTGCATGTTGGAATTTTGATCTACCGCTGCTTTCTCGGGACCGGTCAGAATATAAAGAAACAAAACCTAGCAAGCATCTTTTTGTGTGGCAGCGTGTATATATATATATTTTTTTCTTTTAGGGGTTTTAGGTTTATTCTTGATTTCTGCTGCTCAAGGTTTGTTTGCGTGGCGTTGAAGCGCATAAAGCCATATAAGTGGTTAGGGCCACATTAGGGTTAACATTTACCCTCTTTTTTTTTCTTTTGTAAGCTCTAACAAAGAAGCATAATGCAACGAAACTAATTGTGTCGCGCCTTCCTTCTTCACAGCCTCTGTCCGTGCAACCTCACAAGCGCTCTTTCCGATTTTGCAAGCGTAGCATTCGTTTGTTGTTGCAATTCTTTATTTGGCTGTTTTATTTTAAGCATTTGGTATTATTACTAAAAGTACGTAGCATTTTTATTGCATTATTTATAAATACGTAGCGTTTTATTTGCGCGTAATAAACAGACCAGCAAGGCTTAAATCAACGCACCAGCAAACTGATTGATAAATGCGTCTCTTTGGTTTTGTATTCTGATATTCAACCTTTGCTCTTTCTTTCAGGACTGGAAACTCAAGTAGGCATGGTCAACGCACTAGCATTCTAGGGCTAACCAGTATTGTTCTCAACGTCCTTCAGATATGCAGATAGACTCACCTTGATACGCAATCTTACGCAGTTCGTTCGTCATTCTGTACCTGTCGATTATCTCCCAAAGATCCTCTCTCGACAATCTTGGTTTTGTGTTGTCTCGTGCTGCCGCAGATTCTCCTCATCTCTCTACTCTCTATTCTCTTGTCTCGTCTCGTTTCCTCTTCAATTCGCGCCGCCAACCCTAAAGGCCCTTTGGGCTCTGTCTCTTCCATCATAGATAGAAAATACAAAAAGACTTGTGCAATGAAACACAGATTGCAGTGCTCTGAAATGTAACACAGATTGCAGTGCTTTGAAATGTAACACAGATTACAGTGCTCTGCAGCAAAACAGTTCTAGTTGCCTCCTCCTCGCTCTTCGTCCTTCTTATATTGGCCAACAGCTCCTAGACGCTGGGCAGAATTGGTAGCATCGCAGCAGCCTAACCATCCTTGGCCCGAGATATGCCCGCTTTTGGTCCATGTGCCGGTACTTTGTATACTTTGTTGGGCCAGTAGGACAAAGCTTAGTTGGGTTGGATGTGAACAGGAAGAGGCTCAACCGTGGAGTACAAAGAGAAAGATGAAGAAGTGACAGAGATAAAGATATTCCTTTGCGGATGGCGCAAGCAAGTCTTGCAAAAGGCGAAAAATATATCCCAGCTCCTCCTTTGAGGCCACTCATTATGGCTACTGTAACGGTACTTGTTATTGAGACACAGAATGTAGAAGCCCTTTTATTTTATTTTATTTTTATTTTTCTATTCTTTTTCTTTTTCTATTCTTTTTATTTTTTTTTCTTTCCCTTTTTTTCCTTCCAAAGCGCAGGTATTGGATTCACAAGTACTCCGTAAGCTGAGTTCCCAGACAGTGTTAAGATATTTCTGAGCTCCGCTATCCCTTTGGTGCCAGCGCCACTCCCACTATTCACAGCATCTCCCTTGTTAAACAGATGGGTCAAAGGACGTCGTCAAATAAACACCAATAACTTTAGGAAGGGTGACAAGGCTGAGCCTCAGCAAGGAAAACCCAGAAGAACCAGGCTTTGGCCTCAATTTTATCGTTGCCATGTTTTACGGTTAACAGACCTGGTTCGGGCTTCTTGGGTGGACGGTCCAACCCTAGTAAGTCGTAGTTATATAAGGTCTTGAGGGTTCATACTAGAGAACCCGCGCGACAAAAAGAGACGAAAAAAATACCAGGGAAAGGAGGGTTACATGGATGGCCCGATAGAGAAGGCCGAAAGAATGAATGGTTGGCCACGTTAAGATTTAGTAGAGGCTCTGGTTTAAGTTTTCTCTTATGCTTGAATTTAACAAAGCATCAAGTCAGCAAGCTGCCATTTCTAGATTTATCTACGGAAACTTTTTAACTTTTCTCTCCTTTTTTCTCGCTGCTTCCGATTTCCTTTTTTTACTGTCTTTACTTTTTCATCAAAACCAGATATTCACCTCCTCTCTTTTTTCCTTGTCCTTTTTCTTTTACTCTACCAGGGCGTAGCTTTAACAAATGTATTTCAACTAACGACAGGGACAAAAAGGAAGGACTGCCTCCTACATAAAGAAAGGCAAAAAGAAATATCAGAGAACAAAAAAGGCAAATAGAAATATCAGAGAATAAGAAAGGCAAAAAGAAATATCAGAGAACAAAAAAGGCACAAAGAAATTTTAGAAAATAAAAAAATAAAAAAGGCAAAAATAAATATCAGAAAATAAAAAGGAATATAGAACAAAGAAAAGCCAAAAAAAAAGGCAAGTCCTACCTCCTCCCCTGTTATTGAGCCAAGACTAACACGCCGAAAAGACAACCAAGGGACTTGACCTTGACCGGACCTAACCTTACCTGGGCTTTCAGTAGAGCCCATCAGCTAAGGAAACCGCTGCAAATCTTCTGCTGGGTTAAACGAGCCACCAAAGGCCCAGCAGCAGCAAGTATTAGCGTACTGCACACAAGGAACAAGAGACTGAAATACTCAAGAATAAAGTCTGAAATACCCAAGGAATAAAGTCTCAAGGCCTCAAAGAAGAAATTCCCGAAAAATTTCAAGACCAAATAGCAGGAAAAAAGAGCACAGAGCACGAGAATGAGACAGACGGGCCAAACAAAAGCCACTGAGTGAAAAAGAGCCCTGGGAGTACGTCTAGCACGATTGGCACGGGAGTGCGAGTTTGATGTTCGGGGGGGGGGGGGGGGGTGGGAGTAAGGTATTTTAGGCGCGTCGATTACAAGCAAGTACTAGTAAGTATGTACGTAGTGATTTGCTTTATCTTGGCAAGGAAAGTCTCGATTTCAAGCAAAATAACATAGCATAGCAGTAACTAGATAGGCAAACGGCCAGTGCCAAACAACCAGAATATGAGAATATTGGGAAAACCAAGCCGTGAGTGAAAATCATGACTACTGGTGCAAATATCTATATATACCGCCGTCTCCCGGCTTTCCAAAGCTGGTAATTGCCTTCTATCTCTCAACATTATCTCGCACCTTCCCTTTATTGCTTCTAGACACCTCAGTCTTTCCAAGCAACTGCCTTCTCACTTCTTTCCACTTTCTATTTCTCTCCCTCCTGTCCTCTTTTCCGACTGAAATCCATCTATTTACTTTTCTTTTCTCTTTTCCATCTTCAATATCACCACCATCATCTTCTATCGGCGTCTCATCCGCTTATCCCATCTTAATATTACTTATTATTTCATCCTAAGCTTCACGACTTATCTTTTCGAATACGTGATAACGTTTACCTATATATAACCTTGATGCTGTTACTTTGTGGCTTTATCTCCTTCTTTCTCCTCTTCTAGTTGATTAGCCTTATCTACAACAGAGCTTTACTGATCCAAATCATCCTCACGTCTCTCCTAAATTCAGACACAATGTCCCACAATCGGACACCGTCCAACCCTCCCTCGCCGCCGTCGCCGGCTCGCTCTGCCGACAACACCATTTCTTCTGCGTCGACCATTCGTGCCCTTCCGGAAATGGAGCCCAAGACTCATACTGAAAAGGACTTTCGCCGATCATCGGAAATTTCACGCACCCGCTCCAACTCTTCGACTACTGCCGAAGACAGCGACAACAGCCCTGACTCAGACAGCATTCGCTCTCAAGACCTGCGCCGCTACTCCACGCATGCCTCGGTTGCCGGTCACGATGCCGTCGCTGTTGTCCTAGAGGAGGCTAACTCCAACGTGGAAATCCCCGACTCCGTCTACAATCGCTTTACTCCCCAACGAAAGCGTGGCATGGTAGCCCTGCTGGCCTTTTGCTCGTTCTTGGCGCCCATCTCGAGTACTTCGGTGCTGGCTGCATCGCCTGAAGTAGCGAAAGAGTTCAATACTACGGGTACCGTTATCAATCTGAGCAATGCCATGTACATGCTGTCGATGGGCCTTTGCCCTGCTGTCTGGGGTCCCTTGAACACCGTCTACGGTCGCCGTCCTGTAAGTTTTTCTGGCTATAATATTTATCGATTCTTTGTACTAACCCGCTCTAGATTCTCCTTATCTGTGCTTCTCTCTTCTTTGCTTGCTCCATTGGCACTGCTCTAGCTCCCAACCTGCCTGCATTTTTCTTCTTCCGTATTGCGTCCGCCTTTGAGGGGACTGCCTTTATTCTGGTTGGCTCTGCTTGCATTGGGTGAGTCTGCCTGCATCCTATATCCTCTTGTTACATATGTGCTGACCTCTGCTAGTGACATCTATCGCCCGACTGAACGCGGAACTGCCCTGGGGTGGTTCTTATCAGGCTCTCTGATTGGCCCTGCCTTTGGTCCCTTCATGGGAGGTATCATCGTGACTTACACGTCGTGGCGCGTCATTTTCTGGCTCCAGACCGGTCTTGCCGCTATTGGTCTCATCGGCTCCATCTTTGTCGTTCCTGAGACTATTCATCACAAGAAGATTAGCGATCTTGAGGGTTACACTAGGAAGCGTAAGGCCCGTGCTCTCTGGAGCATGGTTAACCCCGCCCGAGTCTTTGAGTTGTACCGCTACCCCAACCTGCTGCTGGCTGGTATTGCCGCTGCCTCCATCATTTGGAACATGTACTCTCTCCTGACCCCTATCCGCTACGTCCTCAACCCTCGCTTTAATTTGACGAGCCCTATGATGGGCGGTCTTTTCTACTTGGCCCCCGGATGCGGCTACCTTACTGGCTCCTTCATGGGCGGTCGCTATGCCGACTACACTGTCCGCAAATGGATGGAGAAGCGCGGCGGTGAGCGCATCCCCGAGGACCGTCTGCGCTCTGCCATTCCGTTCATGGGAATTGTGATTCCTGTGTGCATCTTGATGTACGGATGGTGTGTTGAGAAGAATATTGGCGGTATCCCCATGGCCGTCATTCCGCTATTTCTTCAGGGTGTAGCCCAGCTCTTTTGCTTCCCGTCTATCAACACGTACTGCTTAGACGTCAACCAGTCGCGCAGTGCCGAAGTAGTTGCGGGCAACTACCTTTTCCGTTACGTCTTTGCTGCCGGTGGTTCGGCTGTCGTTCTTCCTGCCATTGAGGCTATCGGCGTTGGCTGGTACACCACCATCAGCGCTGGCTTCTTGATCGTCAGTGTATGTGGTCTGATGGCAATCATTCGCTGGGGCAAGCAGTGGAGAGACGATATCGACAACGAGAGACGCCGCAGACGTGCCGAAGCTCGTCTAGAGTCCGGCAACGCGAAGAGGGTAGAGTTTGAGAAGAACTAAGCGGCATGTTCTAGAGTATCTCATACCTTTTGAGCTGTGTTGAAAGTAGAGATGACTTCTCTCAGTATGCACACACCCATCTCTGCATTTACCAGCCTACCATTCTGCTGGCTCCATGCTACGCAAAAACCTCTGTCGACTGCGCCGTCTATATGGCTAGAGTCACGACTACATCTATCACAGCTTCCAGTCTGTGGACGTTGTCGATGTTTGTTTTATACCTGTTTAGTATTTTTATCGTTTCGAAATTTATGAGATACCCCCTGTTCTTTGGCACCATTACAAAGATACCCCCAACAAACTACCCTACCAAAAATGTATAAATTTTCTTTTTCCTTATTCAGTTTTGTTTCTATTTCGTTTGTTACATGGTTACGACTATACGGGTTACTCTCTCTTCGCTTCTTTTTCTGTCCTTTATTTTCTCTTATATTTTTTCTTGGCGTTTCTGTCTTTTTTTTATTCCTTTTTATCTCCTGGCGTTTCTGTCAGTAGTACCTGTTAAATAGTTTATTTTTTGGTTGTTTCTTTAGTCAATGAACATTGATATACGTTTACTTCATTATAACCATGAAGTCTTTTTTACTGCTTTCTCTGTGATATGCTCAATGATTGTATGATATGATGTCTTTGGCTTGCCAAGACTTGCTTACTGAACAAAGACGTTGTGTTGGACGGATTGAGTTAAGTTTGCCTGGCCAAAGCTTGAGCCTTAATTGCCGAGGCGGATTAAGCGATGCGCGGGTATTTAGCGCAAGCGTTTAAACGAGTATCGCATTTATCCGATCAATACCCTTTAATTGTATTTATCCGGTATAGTACCAATTGGGGGCAACGCAAGTGGCCGCCAAATAAATCAGATTTCGCAAATTTGTAATGAAGCTCTAGATTTTGATGATAGCAAAACTGGAACTCGGCTTTTATCAATTACTGAGCTACTGGTGGCTTGTAATTTGCATCCACTGCAGTCGATATCGATCTACTCAAAATTATGGCGTCATTTTCCGTGCCGTGCCTGAAGCGGAGCTGCTTCACAGCCCACTCTGCACTTTACAAATCCCCCTACACCCGCCTTACTCGGCAGCTCTATCCGTCGCCCAGATCCTACACTAGCAGCTCCAAAAAGTCACAGCCGCTCGATATCCTCTTCTACGGCTCCGACCATTTCAGCTGTGCGTCGCTCAAGGCGCTCGCCGACGAAAAGGCAGTGAACCCGGAGCTCGTCAGGTCGATTAACGTGGTGGTTCGGCCGGGGAAGCCGTTTGGCCGGGGAATGAAGCAGAAACGCGAGGTTCCGCTGCAGACGCTGGCGCAAGAGTTGGATTTGCCGGTGTATGAGCGCGATACCAATACGGGGTGGACAGTAGGTTTTGGTATTTGTACTTGGTGCTGTGGGAATGGGGGCTGACATTGTAGTATAGCCGCCGACTCCGTATAACTTGATTGTAGCAGTTTCATTCGGCTTGCTAATTCCACCGCGGCTGATTCGCGCTGCTAAATATGGCGGATTGAATCTCCATCCATCTATGCTACCAGAGTACGTCACACCACAGCTTAACTCTTTTCTCGCCAAATCTCGTCTCAGCTAACGAAACCCTCCCCTCCCGCAGCTTTCGCGGCGCTGCCCCCCTTCACCACACTCTTCTGCAGAACCGCAGCCACATTGGCATCTCCCTGCAAACCCTCCACGAAAGCTCTTTCGACCGCGGCACCATCCTCGCACAAACGCCCCTCCCGGGCTTCGCTGTGCCCAAGCTATGCACGCTGCCCGCCCTGTATGAAATTGTCACTCAGCCCGCAGCCGAGATGCTCGTGGCCGGACTGCGCGCCGGAGTACACGTTCCGCCGCATGAGCATGTCGGCTGGACGCCGCCTACGGGGTATACGCTGCTGCTGGAAGCACCGCGGTTGACAAAAGATGACGCGTGTGTGGACTGGGCGCAGTGGACGGCGGAGGAGGTTGAGCGACGGGTGCGTGTATTGGGCGCAGCGTGGACGGTGTTGAGGAACGATAAGGGGCAGAAACTCAGAGTGCAGTTGACGCAGGTGGCGGATGATGGTGTGGATACAGAAGAGAATCTGCTTGTGCCGGCTCCGGAGCAGAAATTAGTAGTTGTCACAGACGGCGCAGAGGAGGTTAGTGTATTGCTAAGAGGTGCGATGGAGGACGGAAGCCTGGTAGTGGAGATGCCAGCGGGTGGATTGCTCAAGGTGATCAAAGTCAAGGTTGAAGGGAAGATCGAGATGCCCGCAGGCCAGGGTCTGGGGCCATTTCGTCACGAACTAAAATAATCATGTAGTATTTGCTATGACTATTAAGCAGTATTGGTAGCAGTGGTGTTAATTTCCACCAGTCAATTCACAATCTTAGGGTTCGGCAAAATCCAGGGTCCAAGACACTTGCCCGAAACTCACCCATTTCCATAACGGCATAAGTTTTGTGCATAGCATAAAATCACATTGGATCAGTTGTTAGACTGCATTATGTAGCTGTGTAGTTGAGAACTAAGTACTTAAGTTTTCCCTTATCCTCAAGTTAGGAGCCATGCGTGTGGCCCTCGTTCGACACTGGATAATGCCGACATGGGTATTTTTGGAGGCTGAGAAAATAGAAGACTATAGAATTTATGCCCAGCAGAACTTGGTGGGCTGCTCCAAGTACTTGTACACCAAATTGTTTGTTCATTTGTTTGTTTTCTCTCCGGAATATCCTTGACTGGCGATCTTTATCTCGATTGTGCACATTCTCTTCTCCAGTTGCCTCTTTGTTGCCTCTCTTATGTGCATCGCGGGATTTATTTCTGTGAGCCATGCTTATATGATCGCTATCCTTTTTCTTCTTATCCCTGACGCAATATGTCGGGATAAAGACTATTGATAATACAGTGGTGAAAGATATGGAGAAAAAATGGACGAGCCTTGCATTCGGAAAGGGTTGCCTGCCCCTTACCCTGAGATACTATGTACATTGTACTAGAGATAATAACAGTAAGAAAAAGGTAAGGGGCTTCGAAGTCATCGGAAACAACAGATAATATAACCATCACTTGTGCTCATCATGACGTAGGGAAACGTGTGAGAATGCTAATATACATGCACCATGGCAAACTTGACAAGTCTCACATCGACCAAAACAGAGAGCGATTGGCCTTCTTGTGTGACTGTAGTTTTCTGTCAATTTGTCTATAAAACCGGAAAACGAAGCTGTCGTCAAGAAACATCAAGCAGTAGAACCCAGAGAAAGATGGCCCGAAGAAGGGGGCAAAGTCTAGAATGGTAGCCAACCCCAAAATCAGCGGGTTGGTTGGAGTTCTTTTTCCGGGGTAAACGAAATTGCCATTAAAACATATTATGTTCAATGATGGGTCGTGTTGATACATTTTAACAGCGTAAATACGAGGCCAGTGTTTAAAAATAAACAATAGAAGCTTGTTAGTAACAATAAGGCGAAAAAAAAAAGTTTGTTGGGGATCATCCCTTCAGTCTTCTTGTCTTTTGTTAACACAGTTTGTCTTGACGCAGCGCCACTATTAATGCTACGTAAGCTGGGGCTGAACCCCATTCGATGCGCTGCTGTTGCAATTGGTCCAAGTAGGAAAGGAAGACAGAAGGTAGTACTACTGCATTGTAAGAATAAAAAAAAGGGACAAGCGAGAGGGAAGGAGCGTTAGAAATCGGGAGGGCGGTAGTTTTCTACGCAGAACTCTTTTTCCTTTTTTGTCTTAGTTCTTAGTTTATGAAAGTAAGTACTACTTAAGTGGCACTTCAAGAAGCCCAAGCTGTGAATGCAGAAGAAGAAAAAAAGAATCAAGCACAAGTACTTTTGGGAAATATAGAATTCGACAAAAGCCTCAGAAGCAGAGGGCTTAAGAGACACAAGAATGAAAACTCCAGATGGCGGAAGGCGCAATATCTTCAACACGAGTAAAGCAGCGGTCTGTAAAATTAACAGAAGGTGCAGACTTTTCATGGCACCTGGTATACCCTCTTTTTCTTTTTCTTTTTCTTTTCTTTTTTTTTTTTGTAAATTTGTGCGTTTGCATCCCCCTAAGCTTCACCAGCCCAAGCCTTGGATATCAGAACTCTTCACCCACAATTGTGCACATCACCATCTTTTCTACATCACCGATACTGCTAGTCAACCCAACCAATGAAAATCCGGTACTGACGTTGCTTTGCGGGATACGGTAACATTGCCCACGCTCAGTGTCAGTACATAGCTGTGTAGGTTCTTTGACTCCTCTTATTGAGTGAATTTGCTCATGCGAAAAAAAAAGAAGCACCGCGTTAACTACTACTACCAGTAGTTTTACTGATAGTTTAGACCTGCTTTTGAAGTCTGTTGAAATTTCCTCCATGAGTCTACCCCAAAAACCAGGCGCTAGCTGCTGTCGATCTAGATTGAATCCGAGCGTCGTGTGTTCTATTCTCCGTTCTCTGCCCTGTCAGCAGTCCGCGGTTCAACGAAGCTTGATATTGCTTACCACTTTCGCCGTTTCTCGCTTGGCGGTGCTTCTTTCGTCTACCCAGGAAGCAGCCCATATCAAAATATCAAAAGGCAGATTAAGAGTAAACAGTATTCAAGACTATACTTCTCCTATACATGTTTCTATTAAAAACTTGGTCTAGCCTAAACCGAAGACAACACCACCGTTAGCTTGCTAATAAGCTACTGGACCTACCACTGGAAATTAAAATGTCAGACCTAGACGACAAGTACAGGGTGCAAGGCAATGGAAATGCAGCACTGCTTCACCGCACTGCTTAATCATGGTACGTTTTTTTGACCCGGAATACTACAGCATGGATCTCGGTGGTCTAGGCCAGACGGTTGCGTGTATTAACCCAACCGCATATCACGACTAACCCTTTCATTAGTTTCACTTTAAATGCTGCTTCCAGCTCGTTCTACACTGTTTTACTGGTGCCAACGATGGAATGCCCCGCCGCCAAGTATTCTGCACTACAGAAACCACGGAGTGACCAGAGCTTCGTTTAGAAACCAACACTACGGTAGTAACACAAGCAACCCCATCTTAGTTTTCGAGACACGTGCACGGCGTGATATATGCGTTGCATACACATTTGCTCAGTCTATTTTGATGGACCGACAAATTTCTATGAATTCATAACAGCTTTGCCCGTAAAGATGCACGGCTGGAAATTGAGTGAGCAAAGAACCCTTGATCACATAGCACAGTGCCGCATAGTTCCTCACATAGTCAGCTAACTACCTACTTTATGACCCTTATTATTAGACCCACGAACACGATGCGACAATTAAAAGCAAAAAAAGCCTCGATTCGCTAAACTGATGAGCACTCTTATACGGCGGTCTAAAAAAAAAAAAAAAAAAAAAAAAAAAAACCTGCACAGCGAACCATAACTCGAATTTAATCTCTGTGCCGGAGGAGAATTTTTCTTTTTACCTTTGGGTTCTTAGCACAAAGCAAAGCCCGAGAGGGTGAAGGGGTCCCTGGCTTCCAGAAGGTCTTCTGATTTCTCTATTACAAGAGGGATACAAAGAGCAGGGGTGGATGGGTCGGCTGTAAGGGGGAAATGCACGAGAAGGTGGCGATGGACAGGGCACGACGAATTCCCCTGCAGCAGTTTTACTTTTCTCTCAATTTAGCTAACAAGCACTTTTAGGATCCGATGTAAAAGTTGCAAGAAGAACGAGAGAAGAGAACCTTTTCTGAAATACCTCGCCAGTTTGAAAGGCCCCATGTCTGGCGTCCACGAAGTACATGGCTAATGATTAATGAGATTCATTGACCGACCCATCTAGAACAGAAAGGGGCATTCTATTAGCCATCTTGTTGGCACGCATGGCCAACTAAACTGAACCGACGGCGCACCGGCAAGCTGAAGAGTCACTTTGTTTGGCTGTTTTCGATTAACACGCTGTGTAAGTGCGTGCATCAACCACTAAAATTTTCTCTCAGAACTCAGCCAAGACTCTAGAAACAAAAGTCAAGCTTTGCTATAGGGCTCCTACGAGATTAAGGTAAAAGAAAAAAAGAAAAAAAAGAGTACTACTGCAGTACACGTACCACTACTATTGGCAGAGCAAATCGAACCCACTAATAAAAACAAACAGGGCTCGGGGGGCGGCAAGAAGCAACGGCCAAATATGGATATGATGTGAGCAAGGTAAAACGAAGCAAGGTGAAGGGGGCTCAGACTTGGGTTGTTTATGTGGCGAGTTGGGACTAACATGGTCATGCAAATACTAGCCAACCACTGTTATTGCTACACAGTACTGGTATAGCAAGCAAACAAGCTTGAGCACTGCATTACGGACAGGGCAGCGCAGGGCAGCGCAGGGCAGCGCAGGGCAGAGCAAAGCAAAGCAAAGCAAAGCAAAGCAGCGTATGTCCCGGACATACAAAAGGATCTCAACTTCCGCCTCAAGTCCCATCTTTCTCCTCCACTCGCTTTTCACCTCAGGCACCGCGTCTAGGGAACTTTTCGAAAGCCTGGTCAGTTACCTTGATACCTTTGAGCATTTTTTAGTGCTCGTCCATTGACGTATCGTTCGTCGTTTCATTCTTTTCTGTGCCTTTTTGATTTTTCAAAAGTCACAATTTCTTTGCTCACAATTTCGATTTTTACATTTTTTTGTTTTACAACGACTCGCTGCATTTTAGACTTGCTTTGCTTTTTCTAATCATATAAACTTTCGCAATGGCTCCTTCTATCCTGACGGCTGCCACCCTGGCGCTCGCCCTTGTTGGCGACACTTTTGCGGCCCCGTCCGATATCTCCCACTGCCCTCCCGGTGTGGAGTCCTGCAGCGCCTACATTGCTGCCCACCCTGCCCCGTTCCAGGGCGGTGGCCTGAAGCTCCGTAGCATGGATGCCCCGGTTGAGGCCGCCAAGGTTGCCAGAGTCCTCCAGGGTAGTGCTCACGTCGCTGTCTCCAGCGCCTCTGATGACGAAGAGGTCTGCGACGACGACAACTCGGGTGACTCTGACTCCGACGATGATGATGATGAGGACTGCGATGACGACACTTCGTCCTCGGTTTTCCCCACCGTCTCCATCTCCACCTCGGCCGGTTCGTCGGTTCCCGTCGTTGCGACTTCGGTTCCCACCACCGTCGAGGGCGCGTCTCCCGTTGGTGTGTCGGCCGTTCCCTCGGGTGCTGCCTCCACCGTCGAGGGCGCGTCTCCCGTCGGTGTGTCGGCTGTTCCCTCGGGCGCTGCCGCCACTGAGACTCCCGAGTACGAGACGTCGACTGTGTACGCCACTCACGTGTACACTGTCACTTCGTGCGCTGCTACGGTGACGAACTGCCCTGCTCGTTCGACCGTTCAGGTCTCGACTACCATCCCGGTGTCGACCACTCTGGTCCCCAAGACCAAGTCTTCGGCTGTCCCTAGCTCGGCTCCCTCCACCGTCGAGGGCGCGTCTCCCGTCGGTATGTCGGCTGTTCCCTCGGGCGCTGCCGCCACTGAGACTCCCGAGTACGAGACGTCGACTGTGTACGCTACCCAGGTGTACACTATCACTTCTTGCGCTCCCACCGTGACCAACTGCCCTGCCCGGTCTACGGTCCACGTTTCGAGCACTGTTCCTGTCTCGACCACTCTGATCCCCAAGACCAAGTCTTCGGGTGTTCCCGGCTCGGCCCCCTCCACCGTCGAGGGCGCGTCTCCCGTCGGCTTGTCGTCCGCTCCCTCGGGCCCTGCCCCCACTGAGGCTCCTGAGTACGAGACGTCGACTGTCTACGCTACCCACGTGTACACTGTTACCTCTTGCGCTGCCACTGTCACCAACTGCCCTGCCCGCTCCACTGTCCATGTTTCCACCACCATCCCTGTCTCCACTACTGTTGTTCCCAAGACCAAGTCGGCTGTTCCTACTGCTCTTCCCTCTACTGTTGAGGGCTCGTCGCCTGTTGGTTCGTCGTCCGCTCCCTCGGGCCCTGCCCCCACTGAGGCTCCCGAGTACGAGACCTCCACTGTCTACGCTACTCACGTGTACACCATCACCTCGTGCGCTCCTACTGTGACCAACTGCCCTGCCCGCTCCACCGTCCATGTTTCTTCGACTGTCCCTGTCTCGACCACTCTGGTCCCCAAGACCAAGTCTTCGGGTGTTCCCAGCTCGGTTGCTACTCCCTCCACCATTGAGGGTTCGTCTCCCATTGGCTCTTCGTCCGCTCCCTCGGGCCCTGCCCCCACTGAGGCTCCTGAGTACGAGACGTCGACTGTCTACGCTACCCACGTGTACACTGTTACCTCTTGCGCTGCCACTGTCACCAACTGCCCTGCCCGCTCGACTGTCCATGTGTCGACTACCATCCCGGTTTCGACCACTGTCGTTCCCAAGACCAAGGCCACTACCGTTGCTACCTCTGCTCCCGTCTCGGCCATCAACACTACCCCTGAGGGTGAGTTCGAGGTCTCGACTGTCTTCAGCACTCACGTGTACACCATCACTTCTTGCGCTCCTAGCGTGACCAACTGCCCCGCTCGCTCGACTGTCCATGTCTCGACTACCATTCCTGTGTCGACCACCATGGTCCCCAAGACTGCTGTCAAGACTTCTGCTCCTGTCGCCGGCACCACTGAGGCTCCCCAGTACACCATCTCGACTCTGTACAGCACTCGTGTTTACACCGTTACCTCGTGCGCTGCCAGCGTCACCAACTGCCCTGCTCGCTCGACCGTCCCTGTCTCGGAGACTGTTGCCATCTCGACCACTGTCGTGCCTGTCAAGCCTACCGCTGTTGCCTCGTCGGGTGCCATGACTGGTTCGATGTCGATGTCGAAGATGACCACCTCGACTGTGTACAGCAGCACTGTCCGCACTATCACTTCTTGCGATTCCGCTGCCACCAACTGCCCCGCTGATGCCACCCAGGTCGTGACTGACTACATCCCTGCCTACACCACCGTCTGCCCCATTGAGGAGGCCGAGTCTAGCGCTTCTCTGCACCACGAGACTGCCACCACCCCTGCCGGCGCTGCTGTCACCACTGGTTCCACTGGCGAGTGCTCTGGCGAAGGCTGCTCCAAGGGTGCTACTGGCACCGCCTCTGCCCCTACCCCCTGGGCCACTGGTGCCACTGGTGAGTGCTTCGGCGATGACTGCTCCATTGGTGCCACTGGCACTGCCACCACCCCCGCTGGCGTTGCCACCACTCCTGCTGGCACTGCCACAACCCCCGCTGGCGTTGCCACCACTCCTGCTGGCGCTGCCACCACTCCCGCTGGCGCTGCCACCACCGGTTCCACTGGCTCGACTGGCACCATTCCTGCCCCTGGCTCCTCGACCACTGGCACCACTTCGGGCTCTGGCTCGTGCACCGGATCTGACTGCTCCACTGGCTCCGGCTCCGGCTCTGGCTCGTGCACCGGATCTGACTGCTCCACTGGCTCTACCTCGAGCTCTGGTTCGTGCACTGGATCTGACTGCTCCACTGGCACCACTTCGGGCTCTGGTTCGTGCACTGGATCTAACTGCCCTGCTGGCTCCACCTCGGGCTCTGGTTCGTGCACTGGATCTAACTGCCCTGCTGGCTCCACCTCGGGCTCTGGCTCGTGCACCGGATCTGACTGCTCCACTGGCTCCACCTCGGGCTCTGGCTCGTGCACCGGATCTGACTGCTCCACTGGCTCTACCTCGGGCTCTGGTTCGTGCACCGGATCTGACTGCTCCACTGGCTCCGGCTCCGGCTCAGGCTCATGCTCTGGCGAGGGTTGCTCGATCTCGGCCACCACCTACGCCGTGACTGAGTCGCAGACCGTCACCATTCCCACTGGCCCGGGTGCTGGTTCGTCTACCACGATGACCACTGTTGCCCTGCCCACTGTCTCTTCTCCCAGCAGTGGCTCCCTGAACTCCCAGAGCTGCTCTGGCTCTGACTGCAGCTCTTCGTCTGGCTCGACCGGCTCGTCTTCTGACTCTAGCTCGGGCTCGTCGTGCTCTGGCGCCGACTGCCCGTCGACCACCGCCGTCGGCACTATCGGCACCATCCGCCCCTCGACCGCTGCCTTCACGTCGGTTGTCCTGAGCGGTGCCAGCAAGACTAGCGGTGTGTCGTTCTTCGCGGCCGCCGTTGCCGGTGCTGTTGCTGCCATGATGCTGTAAAGTGTCGATTTGATTTGAGCGTTTCATTTTTCACGATGGCAGGGCCGAGGCTTTTTGAGTCTTTTGGATTTAGTAGTCTTGTGTTTTTGTCATCTTCCGTGGACATAGGCATTGCTTCGCTATTTCTTTTGTGTTTGCTTTTTATTTATTTATTAATTTCGTTTGTAGAATCTTTTTCGTTGCTTATTTTTCATTTGTCTATTTGGCTTAGTTTGAATATAGAACAAGTTAGGTTCACTTGGGACTTGGCAAGATATTGACTTTGTGAAGGTTGACAATCGTGCTTGATAGTATTAGTGAATATATTAGTTGAAGCAATTAATTACTGAAAGCATCGTGTACAGAGTAATGTAGTATTTCCGCCTGAGCGGAATTGTAAAGATGATTGGTTAGTGGAGGATTAAGTTGCCGGTGGTGGTGTAGCGGAAGACGAAAATAAAAGGCGGGGTTAGTATTATAAGTTGGATTTGCCCCAGAATTATGTGGTTGACGACGCCAAGCCCAACGTGAATGATGATTGAGCTTTGATTAAGGACTTATTATCGCATCTGCTCGATAATATATAAAGCGAGATAAGATAGCTCTTTTCTTGATTGGGAATTGTGAAGAGCAAGCCAACCAGAAGTTTTTTTTTTTTTTTTTTTTTTAAATGGCAGAGCATGGGAGAATAGAAACGCCGGGTGGAAGCGCTACGGCGTCTGTCAGACGCGGAATTGCTTGGGTACTTTCGTGTCCTTTAATACCTGTGGTCTTTGGTTACTGGAATAAAGCTGACTCTAAAATAGAACGCCGATCCCGCCACCGAAGACACCGACACCATTGTTCTGACGGCGCCTTCGGGCCACTTCATCGACATCCGCTACCCCAAGCCGACCGACGCATCGGCCGTGATATCCACACATCCGTCATACTGGGTCTTTTCTGGCCAGGCCTTCAACAGCGCCTACGCTGATGCCGCGCTCGGCGGTGCTTTTGGGACTGGCATGCCGTGCGTGACGCACACGCGCTTCGTGCACGCCATTGACAACAAGGCGCCCCTAGCCGGCGCCCCGCCGTCGTTCCACCCGCACGGCTCCACTGGCGACATGCAACCCGCCGTGCAGGACGCCGGCGACAGCGTGGCGCTGCCGACGGGCGAACACATTGAGTGGGGCGTGATGCCGAACCCGTCGGCGGGCGGCGCCGCGCAACTTTACAAGGAGATCTGGGCGGCAGCACCGCAGACGGGCGGTGCCGATGCGTCGTTGTCGCCGCGGCGGCTGGTGCGTATGCGCGTCCGGGACGGGCAAGAGGCAAGGGGCGAGGCATTGCGCATCGGGGATTACTTCCAGGGCGTGCTGCAGCACAGCAACGATAGAGCGGGCGATGGGGTGCCTGTTGTGCGTGCAGGGCGGCTTGTCAAGAGCGAGGGCGTGTGGGCGTGGGATTCGCGGAGTACGTGTACGGCGCTGCCGGGGCGGTGGGCGGCAGAGGACGAGGAGCAGCGCGAGGTGGGCGATGAAGTTACGGTGGCGGAGCTGGTATGGGAGGTAGTGGAGGTGGCTTAGGGAGAGGTAGTGGAGGTGGCGTAGAACAGGCAGAATCAGCGTCAGCAGCGGTTTTTGCCATTGCGGCAACGTCAAGTGAGCTTAGATTTATGTAATCTTATGCGTTCCTTCCTTTCCGTGTTTTCTGGCCACTGCCATGGCACATTCCGTTCCTGCTGCGTCCGTGTTTTTACCGTCTCCGTTTCCACAATCTGACTTCTTTCCGTTCTTGTCGCACATTTCTCCAAATGCGGTTCTCCAACGCCTTGTTTGCAATTTTCCCTCTGCTCTTTCCTTTCCTATGCTCTTTCCTTTTTCCTATGCTCTTTCCTTTCACTTCCCCCTCTCCCCCCCCCC
>LKBB01000187.1:38442-52991 GCA_001513885.1 Thielaviopsis musarum
AAAAAAAAAAAAAAAAAAAAAAAAAAAAGAAGAAAAAAAGAGAGCAAAAAAAGAAGAGAAAAAAGTATACGAATAAGCTGGGTATTAAGGGCAATCTATAATTGTTAGAGGGAAATTATTAGCAATTTGTTAAACACAAGAAATGAAACAAAAAAGATTAAACGTTGTATCAGTACAGCCCACGCACTAACGTGGGAGCCAAGTGAATTGACAAAGAGAGCAAAGCCTGGGATGCCGTCATCTGCAGGCTGCAAGTGACAAAGTGTAGAAATCTCTGAAAGCCGACTTCGTTCTCGTTATGGCGGTTACTTTTTTTTTCTCATTTCCCAAGTTGTAATCGGCAGTAGAAAGCGAATGAGAAAGCCCACCCAGTCCATAGTGCTGCCAAGTTGGGTTTTCCTTGCCTTGCTTTTATTTTCTTTTATTTTCTTTTTTCTTTTTTTTTTTTTTACCAACCCGGAATCATCTCGTGCAGCATTGGAGACACTTGACCCAAATTTCTTTTCTGCAACGAAACAAAGCAGACGATGAAGTGCCAGAAGGAAGATCAAAGGAAGAAAGAAGCCAACAAGAGGGTGCCATGCGGGATGGAAGCGTGAGTGGGAGTGGGAGTGATAGACAAAGCAAACAGTTGGCTGGCTCCAAGTCGAAGCCAAAAAATGTCATTTTATACCAATGTCACCACCAACCCACCCAGCTTTAGATCAACCATAGCAAAGTTTGTGTCGCCCCTCAGAGGAAAGGAGCCGCCAAAAAGAAAACTGGACTATAGCGATCACCTTCATCAGCGTCTCCGACCTTTCTCATCCTTTTATGTTCCAACGTTATTTTTCTCATCATACCTCTGCCGTGCATCTCTCGCAATCCTGCAAAAGTTATCCTAGGATTAAAAGTCGAGTTTTGCCATTTAACAGAAAAGAAAAAAAAAAAAGCTGGCAAATTGGGCCGGGCGTTTCCGAACCCATCGACAATTGATTCCAAAGTCTAAAAGGATGCAAGTTGCAGAGACAAGGTAAAAAAAACAAAAGAGAAAAAAAAACGTAGAACAAATAAATCAAGAAAAGCCGTTGAACTGCATCGAGTCTAGCTTCTTAATCTCATACTGTCTTGCGATGAATCTGCTTGACTTAAAAAAAAGATTATTTCGTTGGCTGCTTTCAAGGCCATCCTGCTGCAGAACAGGACCCAAAGTACTGGAGCAGCAACAATCAGACGCCACGGCATCGTCACGCTAACCACTCGCTAGCATCTTCAGAGGCCGATTTAAAATCACGGCCCGGCCACCCACCACTTTAGCTTGTTTAAACAAGACTTTGTGGTATTCTTGTGGGATCTTTTTTCTTCTTCTTCTGTTCTTTTCCTTCATGACGTGGGAATCAGAGAAGATTAGAATTAATCGTACTCGGCCCTGATTTTATCCCATAATCGCAACTGCAAAGGTCCAGCAGCTGGGCGCGATGCAGCCGCGATAGTTAGAGGCTCCGCAAGGCAAAGTTATCACAAAAAGATACAAAAACAAAGCTAATTATTATAGGTTGGAGAAAAAGAGAAAAAAAAAAAAAGGACGAGTGACACAAGAACAGAGGCAGCGCACTGATTCAAAGTATCTGGATTCGCACCAGAGGGCTTGGTTGGAAGTCGACTTTGTGGCGTGTTTGGGGGTGTGAACGAGTAGGTAATAAAGTGAGGGTTATGGGGAGGGGGATTGCATACCCGTTTGTGTGGCCAAGGACAATTAAGCCGGCTGCTTGAAGAGGCGAAAAAGAAGAAAAAGACGAAGGGCAGGCCAAAATACCAGCAGCTTTAGAAGAGAACAAAGAGACACCCAAACAGGGGTCAATATCGGTCAATGCTGCTGTAGACTTGTCGGAAAGCTTATTACGGAGGGAGTTCAATGCTGCTTGTCACCTTATCACCTATCGCTCAATCAAGAGAGACAGACGGCTATCTTTCGATTATGGGTGATTTGCCTTGCTTTGGACTTTACAGCAAGTTTAGCCACATAGGATGAGCCTTGCCGGTGAGGCGCCCGGCTGCAAGACTTTAAAGAATTGAAGAAAACGTAAAGCTCAATTGCACAGAGTACAAGAGAAGCTTTAATGAACAAAGAATAAAAAGGAAACGTCTTGGCCGCGATTCAGGACTCAAGAAAGACGTTAACCGAGAGGGAAATAATACAGAACGCAAAAGAAAAGTTTGTCTCAACAATGGCCGAGAACTTTGACGCGTGCCGCGGTTCAGCAACTGGGAAATGTTATCGCGAGGGTATTGACAAAAAATAAAATCGTCTCGTCTCGCAATTTTCTGAATAGCGCCGTAGTTTTATTGCTTCGTCTCACTTTTCGTCTTGATCGTCAATATGGCGCCGATGAAATCAACTTAAGCTTGGGGTCGTGGTGATCACTCGCGCGATAAATGCTCAATGGAAGAAAAAGAAAAGAAAAAAAAAGCCCGATGCGAGCAAATATGGACAAGATGACGCGATGCTTTGACGTAGCTCGAGTTATTCAGTGCGGGTTGGTCGATTAAGAGCCGATTGCTTGTCGAGCTTTTTTTTTCTGCTTCGAAGAGAAAAATTTAATTGCTGGAATAGCAAAGAAGATAAGAAAGAAGAGGAAACGAATGGGCGAAATGAAAATGGTTAAAAAAAAAAAAAGAAGCGAAGAAAAAACAAGAGAATGAAGAAGCAGAAAAAAATGGAGAGGCGACAGAAGGCTGGATTTGGCGGGCGAACGCTGTGGACGGGTGGGAGACGAACAGCTGGTGGGAAATTTTCGCGGTAGGTAGTTAGAGCCAATGTACTCCGTAAAGAAAACACTGTGTACCATACTGTTCCAGTTGCAGGAATATATACACTGGTACAGTGTGAGTATTTCCAAACGATGTTGGCAGCATCAAAATTCACAAAAATGCAAAATGAAATTGATAAAACATACAATTTACAGATTATTTCTGCATCAACTGAAAGCTAAGGAGCCTTTAGTTTGGTTGTGGAAGTAGCGTACGGAGTAAAAGGTCTTTCAGTACTGATGAGCAAAAGTGTGAACCCAGGAGTAGGGTTAACCAGAAGATACCAAAGATTTAAGCCCGAACCAAGGCGACGCCATTTTATGCATTGTTTTATGCACATTAGGATGTGAACAATTTACACAAATGGAGAAAACTTCACAAAAGAGATACTGAGTTGTACTCCGTAAAAGCAAATTGAATTTAGACCGTTGCATGATAATAACAACATTGGGATATTATAAGCCAATTACAAAAAAAAATAGAGATAAACAGTGTGAATCGAAAATGAGATATCATCAGCATGACCCCCTTTCCGCCAGGCTTGAGCTTGCAATGGGGAAAATATAATGTTTTGAGAAAGAGAAGGAAAGAAGAAAAAAAAAAGAGTCAAAACCAAACAACTAGAAAACAGGCTTACACACCACGGAACATGCGGACAATCAGGAACCACATCGCACCAATAAACTTAAACGCCGACAGACCCGCCACACTCCACAGCACAATACTCATGTACAGGTTAGTCCGCTGGTTCTCGGCCGCGTCCTCGTCCGTCGCTGACGACGTGTCCGGGTTAATGCGCTCCAGACCAGCCGTTGACAGTACCACTGCCACCAGGGCAAAGTTCATAATCATCCAGCACAGCACCGTAATAGAACGGACTGCACGGTAGTAGTCCATCTGCTGCTCATCGAGCTGTGCGGGCGTCGGCGTGGTCTTCTCCTCAATGTACTTGTTGGCAAAAACGCGCAGCTCGCGCTCGTACTGCGCGTTCAAGTCGCCCTCGTCGGGGAGGTCCGTCTTTCCTTGGCCGTCCTTGGTGCTGACCGAGGGCAGCTTGTCAGGCTTGTCGTCACCCTTGGTACCCCACGACACATCGTGCGTGTTGCAGAAGGCGTACACATTCAGAACGTTGGTGTAGGTGGGCGTGAGAAGCATGTATTGCACAAACGAGGTAATCATGTGCCACGGGTCGAACATGAGGAGCGACGAGATGAGCCATAGGCCATAGGTTGACATGACGGAGATGATTAGGTTGTAGAAAACGGGGTTCTGGACCAGATCACCAAGGTTGAAACCTTTCTCGTCTCTGATATTCGTGATAATGGCAATGACCGAAATGTAAATGGCAGCAAAGATCAAGTAAATCATGATGAAGGCCCAGAAGTAAACCATAACACCATAGAATTTGCCCGAACCAGCTGGTCGATTACCCATAGCCAAGACAAAGCAGGTCATGAGAGAGATACCGTAAAGCCAAAGGAAGACAATACCAAGATACGTGCCAACGTCACCCAAAAGGTTATCGGAGCCGAGCGACGTGGTCAGGATCTTGAAGACGAGGAAGAAGTTACCGAGAGCGAACCAAGAGAAGATCATGTTGATGGTGTTGAAGACGAATTCCAGGAAGAACATGAACTTGCGCAGGAAAGAGTGGTCGGAGCGGAAGAAGTCGTAGAAGTGGGCAATCGAGTACACAGCGGCGAAGAAGGAACCGTTCAGCCAACGACGACGTTGCAGAATAAGTTCTTGGATAGTTTCGGGCACATCGGTCTCTCCCGTGGCTGACTTGACGTATTGCAGAATCCAGTGGCAGTTGCGCTTTGTCACCAGCTCAAAACACAGGATACGATCTTCGGCCAGATACATGTTGGCCGTGAAGATACCAGCACCAGCGCCGTGGAGCTTTTCACCGGCAAAGTACTTTTCCAACGGACCTTGACCGTTCTTGTCGTTTTGCAGCGCAACATAGCGGTAGGCCGAGAAAGCACCGGGCAACACGGAAATGAAACCAAAGGCAGACTCCAGCGGCTTATCTAGAATATTGGACATCTTGTACTCGAAGTTCTGCGTGGCAACCAGCGGGTTCAGCAGTTTCTTGCCACCTCTTCCCAACATGGCCTTGATTTCACCGCAAGCACCAGCGCACATGGGCTCCAGATCAAAGGCCTTCCAAAGGTCGTAAATGGAACGACCACCAGGTCTGGTACCAGCATCGAGAAGCACGCAAATATTGGGCTCGAGAACGCGACCAAAAGCCTGGAAGAACCATCTGTGGGAGTTGATCTTCTTTTGGTTCTTTTCCTTCAGACAAAAGAGAATCTGAATAGGCTGCTGCTTGGGTACCAGAGTAACAACGTCGTTCTTGATCTGGATACCAACCTGGGTTGTGTACTCGTAAATGTGAGCCGTCACATCCTTGTTGTTGACCGTCTGCTTGGCGATACCCTCCTGGTACACACCAAGACCAGCCAAAACGGCACGAGTACGGGCGTTAATCTTGGCACGACCATCGCTGACAACACAGACAACAATCTTCTTCCAAGCATCAGGGCCCCAAGTCTTGCTTTCCTTGCGCGTGCACATGTATTCAATGTTTTTGAAAACACCAACCATGGTGCGCGCAAACAAGACTTCGTCTTCGTTGTACATGGTGACAACAATGAATAATTCTGTGTGACGCGGCTTGGTGAAGAGCTTTTGGCGTAGAGTAAAGTTATCGTCGTGGAACTCGGACGGATCGCATGTTGCGGCAGTGTAGCGCATGTGGGTAAATTCGTCGCGCTCGCCGTGGGGAAGCTGGCGCAGCAGCTTGGGAGGAACAGGACAGTCGAGAACCAGGTTACCACGGTACAGAAGCACCTGCTTGACCGTCTTCCAGCGCTTCAGACCGCCACCACCGCCACCACCACTAATCGTACTAGGAGCAGGTGTGGCAGAGGGCGCCGGAGGCTCCTGGTAGTTGGCATGACGCTCATTTTGCGACAGCATGGGCTGATTGGGGTCGTATTGGTTGTAGCCTTCTTGAGCAGCCGATTCGTAGGGCTGGTTGTAGTAGGCATCGTGGTGTTGCTCAGGGTTGATTGCGTAGTCGCCGCCGGGTTGGTTGTGATGGTTCTGGTCCTCAAAGGGGTCCACGGAGCGCTAGTCAATTGTTAGCTGGGTGTTTTGAAAGAGAGAGAGAGAGAGAGACAGAGAGAGAGAGAGAGAGAGAGAGAGAGAGAGAGAGAGAGAGAGAGAGAGAGAGACGTACCGGTGGGTTCATGTGTACCGACTCCCCAACGCCATAATGACCCATTGGGATATGGGCATTGTCCTGTTGGGCGTAGGGATCTTGGTGTTGAGCATACGGATCTTGATGCTGCTGGCCATAGGGATCGTGAGAGGCATAAGGGTCATTTTGGCCGTACGGGCGGTCCTCTAGTTGATAGCCCTGTTGCATAGGATGGCCTGGCGAAGGCGTCCGGTGTGGAGGAATCCCACCACGATTGTCCATTGAGCCGTTATATAAGTTGTCGTCTGAGAAGAGAGAAAGAAGAGAATCCAGTAGTTAGTTTAGAAGTCAGAAAAGATGGGGGGTTTTTTTTTGTGGTGGAGGTTTCCAAGAATGGGTATCGAAGAAGAAAAGAGGAAAATTTAGAAAGAGAAAAAAGGAAGCAAAACAGGCACGGCCAAATAGGGTAAAATAAATTACAGAAAAATGTTTCAGAATAAGGCAGAAAGTAACAAACAGGAAAAAAAAAAAAAAGGAAGGGGCAGAGTTGATATGGCAAAACAAAGACAAAGAAAAAGGAATGAGGGCGCAGAAGAGGAAACAGAAGGCGCAAAGCAAAGGATGAGCCAAAACAAAAACAACACGACCGACGACCAGCTAACTGCTTTAGATGGCTCGTATTATAATGTAAAAATAGTAATACTTGGAATGAGAGGAAGCACTAGCAGCAAAAGGAACATGACAAGCAAACCAAATTCCTTCTTTTCTTCCACTCTTCTAGCTCGTCGAGAAAGAGAAACCGTTTCGTCGTGATCAGTGCAACGCAGCAATGGCTGGCAAAGTATGCCGGCAAATAGTGATGGGAACTATGGAGCAAAAGGCCTGTAACGTTGAGATCAACCAACTAAGCCAATAGAAGCCAAAGCCAAAGCCAAAGCCAAAGCCAAACCAAACCAAACCAAACCAAACCAAACTAGGTCAAGCCAAGGTGGGATTGCTTGAATTGCTATTCTGGCAGGATGTGTTTGACCTTGACCTAGGAAGCGACTTCAATGTTATGCCAGGAACACTTTAGCCAATAACTGCAACACTACAAGCCGATACTATAAAGGGACAGAGACAACAAGAAACGGCATCTTTCATAAGCCAGTTGGAGCAATGGCTATACTAGTAGTAGTGACAGCGACAGTGGCAGTGGCAGTGGCAGTGGCAGTGGCAGTGGCAGTGGCAGTGGGCGAGACACAAACGAGACAAGGCAAAGCTGGACATGGAAGAGCGGTGGGTAGTGCCATGTGTGGATGAGACTGACGGATGTGATGAGTTGGGAATGGGGCCGTGAAGAAACTTGAGGCTGGGGTAGGCGGATGGTGGCATAGAATTAAATCTCATAATAGAAGGCGTATTTTGTACATGGAATGGTATGATAGAATGTGAAAGAGCGTGATGTGTTGTTAAGGCTATAATACAGCCGCTACATGTACATTGACTGACACGACATGAACTCAAGGGTAAACGTGGGTGGGTAAACATGCAGGGAGAGATACAACTTACTCAGACGATTGTAAGCCATTGTCGCGGATGCTGGAGGCCGACGGCAGGCCACGGAACAAGAAGGTTAAAGCAAAAAAGAAGAACAGGCAAAAGCAAAACAACAGAAAGAAGCAGGTCGCGGGTAGATGATGCGAGAAGCGAGAGGCGGTTTACGGTGCTTGTGTTTCTTGTTGGCTCGTGTAAGGTTTTGGTTTTGATTTTTGGGTTTAGTCGTCGGGCTAGCTAGTCAGAGACAAAACAGCTTTGCGATGTAAATTCGAAGAATAACGACGTATCAAGTATAGTAATGATAGCAGAAAACGAAAGAAGATATGAGAATGGGAATGAGGGACGAAAAGACACGTGAATGAGGAGCTTAACCAAGCAAGACTGGGCGAATCAAATCAAATAAAAATTCGAATCCCACCAAAGAGCAAATCAGGAGGCAGAGAAGAGCGGGATAGAAGAGGGACGAAAGAGAACGAGGGCGAGGCGCGCAATAAGAAGCGACCGGCGCTATTGGACTTAAACTTGAGGAGAATAGGAAAAAAAAAAGATTTCGGTCCAAGATTTCGGTGCTTAAAAAAAAAAAAAAAAAAAAAAAAAAAAAAAAAGACGACAAGAAAGAAAATTAAAAGACTAAATAAGGAACTGAGAAGAAAGTTCAGCCGGAACTTGTAGGATTTTGGAGTCTGCCAAAAGTTGAGTTGGCTCAAATAGGGCAGACAAAGGAAGCAGAAAAGAGTCGGAAAAGAGACAAGTTTTCTCGAAGAAATTAATTGCTTTTTTCTTTCCTGTTTATACATTCATACGCCACTTAACACGAATGGGCGTTAAGTCGCTGTCTGTCAAAGTCGGATCGGGAGTCAAGTTTGTCGTTCCAAGCAGTAAAACGATGAAGAATATTCATTTTATTGCCCCCCCCCCCCCTTTCTCTTGCTGGCTGTTCTTTAATTTGCTTCTCCAGTGAGCCATTCCAACCCTTTTTTTTTCTTTGTAGTTTTCCCTCCCATTCCACGCGTGGGGTCCCTTTGGCCGTCCATTCTGTTCTGTTGCCCTCTGTATTTAATACTTGGCAGTGGTTATTTCTGCTGGGTCAGTTCAGGCAGGTCAGGTACTGGCTGGCTGGCTGGCTGGCTGGGTTCTCGCTTTCTTTGTGCAATGCAACGCTTCTGCAGGTCCTCCCCTACTGCCCTTGTCCGTGCCTGAACCATACTTTACCCACTCAACCTGCACCTGTAAACGACCCTCTATTCTCCCGCGTACAGCGAGCGCTAGTCAGCCCTGAAGAAATCCATCACAAACATACAGATACACGTTTCCCTTGACGCCTCGCCCTACTGCATTCTTGTCCTATCCTATTTTTTTTTTGCAGCTTTACTCTCCTCCATCGATTCCAGGTTTTTTTTTTTTTTTCTTTTCCCTTTTTTTTTTTCTCTCGGTGTTTCTTTGCTTTATTTTGCGTTTTGCATTTTGCATTTTGCGCCGTGTTTCAGAACCTGGTACAGGGGTCCTGTTGGCCCGCCAAAAACAACGCCAAACCGCGCTGTAGCCATTGCTATTGGCTGCTGCAATTTAGCGTAAGCTGTCATGTCATGTCTGTCATAGATTTCCTGTCTTATTTCACGGCAGCAATTTTTAATAATATCAAATATCTCATTTTTTTCATTTAACCTAAAGTCACTTTAACTCGGTTCAGCGACTGGCTGACGAGGCCTTTTGCTTGTCTTGTATACATATAATATTGGCATTTACTTGGGCATTTACTTGGCTACTTGGGGTAAACTACACCCGCCAGTCCTTTTCAATGCTCCAAGATAGAACAAATAATAACCAAAGCCAACTGTGACCCTGTACTTTGTAGCTTACCCCCTGCTGGCTTCCTCGCTTAATTTACTGGCACGCACGCAAACGCAGGGAACACAAGGCCTGTCATTCATTCATTAATCATTGATCAGGAAAACACCTGAGCTCAAAAGCTCAAGCTAGCTTTTGACCAGAGTGAGAAAGCCCACGCGCCTGCGAAAAAGGGTGAAGAAGAGTGACGTACTTACTTAGATGCAGTCTTGAGCAACCCTTATCTCCAAACCCTGATATCGTTGCGGCAAACTTTCTGAATTTTACGCAGTAGTACTTTACGATTACGTATACTGTGTACTGCATACAGTTTCTTTAATTACGAGTATTCTTACCGAGCTATATTTAGCAGCCAGTAATGACATCAGCACTGCCAAAATGTCCCCGCTAACACTACTCCGTAGGTGTACGGAGTACTCCGTACATAGTAGTATGTACTAAGCCCATATTTTGCAGACCTGGAGAGAACCTGGAGGCGCAGCCTTGCATGCAGTCTAGAATTCGGGCGCAGCATTTGCCGCTCTAGGCAACAACATTTTTTTTATAGAAATGCACAAGTATCCAACTCTGGCGGCTACGACGAGTTGTTAATCAGCTCAAGTTTTAGCATCTTACACGAGTGTTCGTGTTCACCAGCTCAGCCAGCTTAGCCCTCTAGTCAAGACAAACACTACTTCGTTTCATGGAAACAAACGAGAGCGATTGCCCGCGAACGCAAGTAACGACATGGAAGCGTCGGGGTTGCATCGGACGGACTTGATGCTGACAGACTCACAAATAAATAGCCGATGCTTAACATAGTATTATTAGCACATCCACAAAATCCCACCAAATAGGCGTTATACAGACCGCTCAGCATCGGACAAGAGTCTGCTTTGGCAAGTAAATCTGAAGTTTCCGACATCAAGGCAACCTCGAATGGCACAGACAAATAGAAAAGATGGACAAGTTAAGGTGAGAAAAAAAAAATCCTATTGAGCCAATGTATTTCTGCGCAAGTCTGTTCGTCATGCGTGACAACCACAAACTCAAACGCCGGCAAACCCAAACCATTAATCAGAAGTCAGGGCTTCAAGTGACGACCGTGTTTCATATTAGAATAGAAGCAGAAATAGAAGCCGGTTTTTTCCTGTAAGATCAGCGTCAACGTCCCTGTCTCGAGCTTGTGGCATCTGGCGTCGGATCAGACCTCAAAAGCGGAAACCCGGAAAATAAATAAAGATCAAAAGAGATCGGATCGAATCTAAAATGACTGTTTGTACCAAGTACTGTAGAGATTGGGCGGCAAAACATAATATCAGGGCCTTATTTGTAGTAGTATGCAATCAAGGGCGGCCTGCCCAGTGTTGGATTTGCACATCGATTTTCCGCATCTTGACAAGCGCTTCCTAATGGCGAACGGCAAATGCAAACCAGGGGACTCGAAGCTCTTATACAGCGGACTTACTTGCTCAAGTACTTACTTAAGTACTTACTTACATACTTACATAGTATTTATTAAGTATGTAAGTAAGTGCGCAGTACGTGTGGAAACCCCTTATATGGTCGGCCCGTTTTGGCGTCAAGCGATAATGAGTCAGGTACGACGCCGCATGTTCCAGTCTGGCCATTCTGGACATCAGACGATGGGCCAGCGTTGTGATAGCGGTCAACCATGGCAACATATCGACAACACAACCTGTAGGTATGAGGCCATTTGATATATATTTAATAAGGCCGATGTAGGTCAGTGGTCAAGAGCGGTACTTTGATGCCGCTATATAAGTATGTATGGCAGGCCCTTAGTCTTGTTTCCGCCACCTACTTGCGACATATCAAGTCCATTCTTTTTACTATTTTCTCGCCTTGTGCGACTCCAAGACTCAAACCGCCAGAAAGCTCCGCCATCGGCCACCCAGAATTCACGGCTAAAAACAGGTACCGGAAAAAAACTTGCACCAAGCCTTGAGGGAAGGAGCGATTCTTCAGACTTCTTTCCCACCAATTCCACCAATTGACCCTTCTGTGGATTTTGGGTTAGAAAAGTGACTGGGATTAGCGAGAGTTGCGGCCCCACCATTGATTGATTCAACTGCAATCGCTGTCTCTGATTGGCTCGCTCGCCCACTTTCAGTGAAAGTTGAATTGGATTTCCACAGCCGTGATTTCCAGTGTGACTGTGACTGTACCTGCCTGTCATTTTGCGACTGCTTGCTTTGTTCGTTATCGAGATTTGGGTATTTTTCGACCGCTAGTTTGTTGGAGTAAGAACCGAAAAATCAGCAACCACTACTCCTCACACTGAGTCTATTTTTTTTTCTTTCTTGCTTTGCTTTTCTTGATCCATTTCAGCCTTTCCTCTTCTCAGCCTTGCTCCCAAGTTCAGAATGGCCGAGACTTTCACCATCCGCGCCCCGTGCTCATCGGCCAACATCGGCCCCGGCTTCGACGTCATCGGTCTTGCCCTGTCGGTATACCTCGAGCTGACCGTCACCATTGACCGGTCCAAGAAATCGTCCGAATACCCGCTCAACTGCCGTATAACATATGAGGGTGCCGGCGCTGACGGCGGCGAGCCCATCCCGCTCGACCCCGCCGACAACCTGATTACGCGCTGTGCGCTGTACGTGCTGCGCTGCCACAACATCTGGGAATTTCCCGGCGAGACTCACGTACACATCAACAACCCTATTCCGCTGGGCCGTGGCCTGGGCAGCTCGGGCGCTGCTGTTGTTGCAGGTGTGTTGCTGGGCAAGGAGGTTGGCCAGCTGGATCTGGACAAGAACAGACTATTTGACTTTTGCCTGATGATTGGTACGTTGCTGCTGTTGTTGCTGTTTGCGGCTTTGCGCATAGACCCAAACTGATTCCATGGTGATACTAACTTTTTTTGTTTTCTCTTTTTGTAGAGCGCCACCCCGACAATGTTGGCGCTGCCCTATTTGGTGGCTTTGTCGGCACGTACCTGATGCCTCTCAACTCCGAAGATGCTCAGCGCATTGAGGTCCCTCTGAGTGAGGTTCTTCCCGAGCCCGCTGGCGGCGTGGACACCAAGAAGACGCCCCCGGTCCCTCCCAACAACATTGGTCACTACATCAAGTTCCCTTGGGCGCCTGAAATCAAGGCCATTGCCATTATCCCCAACTTTGTGGTGGCTACGCACGATGCTCGCGCTGTTCTGCCGCCGCACTACACCCGTCCCGATGTTGTACGTATTTTGTTTGTCCGGCTATATCTAGTGAGAAAATACTAATATGCACGCAGACCTTCAACCTGCAGCGGATAGCCCTGCTGCCCGTTGCCCTGGGCCAGTCGCCGCCCAACCCCGAACTTATCCACCTCGCCATGCAAGACAAGATCCACCAGCCGTACCGCCAGAAGCTCATCCCCGGTCTGGGTGAAGTCGTCGAGAGCATGTCGCCGGCCACTCAGCCCGGCTTCCTGGGCGTGTGCCTGTCAGGTGCCGGCCCGACCATTCTGGCCCTGGCCACGGACAACTTTGAGGCCATTGCCGAGAAGATTATCGCCATCCTCAAGGCCCAGAACCCCAAGCCCATCACGTGTCAGTGGAGGCTGCTGGAGCCTGCTGAGGGCTGCCACGTTGTTCGGTAAGCGGCCAGGCTGGGCTGGGGGTTGGTTGGTGCACAGAACGTAGATGGCCGACGTCGGTCTGGTAGATTTTTGGGGCGCATCCTATCCTGTCTTTGGGTCGAAAATGATATAAACTCATGTAATGATAAAAGATATGAGTATGCTATAATTGTATCTACCGATCTCCTGTCCGTCTATATGCTGCATATTTCTATGTCAAAGCCCGCTCTACTTACCGCTCTAGATTTCAAACGCCTCCTCAACAAAGTGGCTCAGCACAATCTTGCCGTCGGCAAACGACGGCTTATCATATCTCACAATGATGGCTGCATGCGTGTGTCTGTCATCGTGAATCCAGACGGGGTACTTTGTCCAGCCGACCTTGTCCATGGCGTTAATCATTTCAAATTGCGCTGTAGTCAGCGCCAGCGTGGGATGCACCGGCGACGAATTCTGTCTCTCTCGGCGCAGCAGTGCGTCTTCTTCTCCGTCTCCCTCTCTAACCGCCTCCTCGCTGTCCAAGTAGCTCTCGCCCTGCACCCCGCTGAGCGCGTCGTACACATGGTCGACTTCCGAGCGCATTTCCTCGATCCACAGCGGCGGCCGGTACTTTGCAAGCGTCACGCCGCCCAGGCCGAGCTCGTGCATGCGGATGCGCTGCGAGCTGCGGAAGGTCTGGTACACGGCGGCAAGGAGGAATATGGTGATGCCGATGGGGATGACAATGGCGAGGCCCACATATAGAGGCGCCAGGCGCAGGAAGCGGTGTATGCGTGCGCCGAGGGTCTTGGGCTTTGCGGTCACGAGGGTGGGGTCCAGAGGCATGGCGGGGTCGAGAATGACGGGGCCGTATCCCGGGACGAAGCGCGGCGCCACGCGCTCCATGTCGACGTAGGGATCGTTGCGTGACATGCATGTAGTGTAGTGCACGGCTGTGCGGTCATTGGCAATGTTGCTGTACAGTACGCGGTTCTT
The DNA here is from genome assembly GCA_001513885.1 of Thielaviopsis musarum. NCBI lineage: Eukaryota > Fungi > Ascomycota > Sordariomycetes > Microascales > Ceratocystidaceae > Thielaviopsis > Thielaviopsis musarum. The sequence goes on from LKBB01000187.1 coordinate 52,376, forward strand.
GAACTGCTTCAGGCCGGCGACAAAGACGGTCGACTGGTCGGCGAGGACTGAGAGGAGCGGCTTGCCGGTGTCCCGGAAGTTGTCAATAGTGAACAACTGGCGGCCGGAGATGGAGAGAGTCCGCGCGCCAACCACGTTCCAGATGTGATTGTGGAAGCCTTTTGAGGGCGTACGCACGCCGAGATGCGGCGAAGCAAAGGTGACAAAGTTCTGTTTAGGGTTAGTCGACTACTACACAATAGAGAAAGAACCAATGAGAGCCCCCACCATGCATTCGACGGTATCCAGAAATCCGCTGGCCTGCAGCAGACCGGCAGCGTAGCGGATAATCAGGCCGCCGAGCGAATAGCCGACCAGACTGAAGCGGCGCACGTTTCCACCGGCGTCGCGGATGCGCTGCACTTCGGCCTCGATTTCGGCGCACACGCGCTCGCCGCCACGGTCGATGCCGTCATAGGTGAATCTGCCCGTGTTTTCCTTGGCAGCGAGGATGCGCAGCTTGTCGTCGGGGTGTTTGGAGCGCAGGAAGTCGGCGATGCTGGCCATGTGACTGGGGTTTCCCCAGAGCTGGACGCAAGGGTTAGCTACTACTACTTCACGATTTCAGTGGGGGGGG
>LKBB01000188.1:0-27948 GCA_001513885.1 Thielaviopsis musarum
GGGGGGGGGGGGACACGAACACGGGCGAATTAGGAATACCAAGAGCATCGGAAGCCTCATCTACAGTGGTTTTTAGGCGGGCAAGTGCACAACATCTACGCAAAGGAGCAATATTATCAGCAGTCATCCGTGAAAATTTCCTCACCGCCTCTGTGATAAGTCGTAGCGAGCAAGGGAAAGCAAATAGAGGAGGCATCCATCCGTTGTCCTGTAGTCTTCTGCACCGCTCTTGCCACTACAACGCCCACTATAGTTCGCCAAGTGCAACCAAAGAAGGCCGGACGGTCTGACAACAAGATATGAAAGAGCCAGTCGAATGGCCAAACGGAAAGAAGCAGAAACGCTCCACCCTCCAGGACACTGAGCCCTCGTAAAAAGAGCCAGTAGTAGTACCCGTAGCACGGCGTGTTTCCAAGAGGGACATGAAATCTACCCATTTACCCTTCTTAATTTAGTAAAGGCGCATGCACAATGAAACCAGACAGCGAGGCCTTACTAGAAGTTATGAAACAAGCGAGATGGCGGTGACATGGAGGCAGCGCTATGTGAGAGTGAAGATGGGAGAACGGTGGATAGTGGATTCGAACGGAGTCTGATAGAAAGCTTTATGCTACTCGATGGCGTCGTTGGAGTGGAAAGCGATCCAGTTCTGTGAAACACAGAGTATTCTGTACCTGAAAGAGTAGGCGTGTTGCAAGCCAGAGATAGTGGGGTATAAAATAATGCGGGAGCTGGAAGAGGAAGCGTTGTATTGGAATAGGCTTTAGAGGGCATGAGAGAGCAACCTAGACAGATGCGTGCAGACGGGCGTGTCGGGCAGACATTAAATTCTTGACTGGAAAGTTGCAGATATAGTAGGTACTCGCTGTACTTTGGCATGCTCCCTCTGAATCTCATGGCTTCACTTACTCAGACTTGAAAAATAGTAAGCATGAGACTCGCCATAAGAGTGACTGCCTCAAAGTGTGATGGAATTGAATAAGTCACAATTTCACAAAAGGATTGGTAAAAGAGGGTACAATTTTCAAGTCTGGCTTCTCACGAGTTCATTGTTTCTACCAGTTTGGAGCCTTTGCAAAAGGCAGTGTGACCTGCAGGGCCCTTTTACTTTTGCTTTCGTCACATATTCTTCCCCCAAAAAAGCTTATATAAGTCAATAGAAGTAGATAACTGACTAATGTGTCCGTAAGTGTCATTTTAGGAGCCGTATCCCTCGTCTATTCTGAGAGGTAGGGGCGTGAGTTGTTCCTTTTGAGATCGACACAAGGCAACACAAAAGCCCAGAAGGGGGGGGGGTAGAGATCCTACAACTAGCGTGTGAATGTAAGTGGATCTTGGTATCAACGGAACACACTTCCAGACTAGTGACGGGCTGTTTATTAAATCTGAGTTGGACAGCTGAGAGAAGAAATTTGCGGACTTGAGTAGTAGCACTCACTTAACCAACAAACTTGTGTATCACTGCGTAATCGAAAGTTGAAAAACTACAATATACGAAAGAAGAGAAAGATATTCCAAAATAGAGTACAAAAAAAAACCAAAAACAACAAAATTTGAGAGAAAAATGAAGTAAAAACCAAAAGGAAATCAAGGTGAAATCTAAAAAGAATATTAAAAAAATAGAAGCAACGTAGTCCTCAAATAAGCAAAGGATTTCTTTATCTAGGCAAACACCAATGGCAGGTGATGTATCATCTGGGACGAACTCGAAAGAGCCTGACCGTCGGCGCATCCTTTCAAAAGCAAGAAAAGAAATATTGGATTAATTAAAGCAAACACTCAGTGTTAGTTTATCCCCTTGCTTGATGCTTCAAGGGCCTCATTTAGTTTTGGTAGTATCACAACTACTGTACTCTGACTATTTCCTGCAAGTGAAAACACAGACTGTTCATCACAATCACCAAAAGTATGTTCGGCCAACAGAAAAAAAGGAACAAGCAAATACGCACAAGAGTAGTAAATATGCTGTAGATAAAGTGAGCCTAGTTGAAAAAATGGAGCTTGAGGCACATCCGCAGCGTTACATGGTGTATAGAGCTAGGTCTGCATCTACACTGATTCCAGGGGTCTCCAATAAAGCAGTGTGATACTGTCTCGATTGTTGTCTATCCGTTCTTGAGCTTGTTCTTGGATTGGTCTGTGTACGATGCAAAAATAAGAGCAAAGACGAGGATATTTTAGATCTGGATGGCAGGGAGCAGCGGTTGATGGCAGAGAAAAGAAAATACTAGTCCTCCAGAGGAACAAATGTTGCAGTTCAGAGTGGCCTGTATGTGCCATTGTTACACTGTGGCCGTACCCTAGTTACATTTCTCCGTCGTGACACTTAACGGCTAATCTTGGTTTAGAGGAGTCAAGCGGCAATCTGTCCCTACTTACTTAAAGACGAGGTACGCTTGTCAAGTTGAAATCTTTCCCCCTTGACCTGTTAACGCATAACTGAATGCCGCTCTTAAGATACTGGTCCCCCTGAAAAAAGACGACTGATAGCAAGATCAAAGTGACAATCACGATTAAAGTGTAACCGCTTATTTCTCGCTCATCGTCTTCGGTTCCTTACTTGCCGAGAAATCAGACACGTAACAATAAATTAAAGTGCGGAAAAGTAGTTGAGAACGTCTCCGGTCACAAGGATTCGGAAGTCGGGAAAATCAAAAGAAGAAAAAGAAAACGGACTCTGCTCCAAAAGATGCGGCTTTGTGGCGGCAGAGAGAAATTTAAAGCGACGCTCTGCTTCACAATTAGCGTAAGAAACCAGTTTTTCCTGCTTTTCTCAATGTCTCATCAAGGTTTTGCGTTTCTACAGCCCTTTATTTCAATGCATGTTCTTGGTCTTTTTTAAACTCAAAGCCAGCTGGCCCATTGATTACTTGAGCAGACGCTGAATGTTACTCCTGCGCTGAAATATTTTCTTTTTTTCTTCGAATGCTCCAACTCCGTACTATATGTAGGAATTATTTCCCTCGGCAGGAAACAATCGAGAAAATTTACCCACATATTCAGAAAAGGAAAAACAGGTCAAGCCATTACGTAGAATATCATTTGCCCATAGTAGTACCATCATTGCATAACATTCTTTAAGCAAAGATCTTGTAGTACCTCCGCTAGCTCAAAAGCTCTAATCCAGTTACACTCAGTTGCAAACCCACTCACTCACAGACCACAAACATGAGAACTCCGCCGGACTTTACAGTGCAGAAGCGGAATTAAAATCAAACCAAAGAAATTACTGCGGAATAAGTAGCGTGTAAGCTTGTCAACCCTAGCGTCTTGAACAAAAAGTTAGCCATGGGCTCAAGGAAGACATTGGACCCGTTCTTGGCAGAACAAAGAAAGAAGCAACTAAAGGAGTGAAAGAAAAGACGTCATAAAGAAATGGCGAGAAAGGAAGAGGATAGAAATACGGCGGCCTGATTGGGCTTAGCTGCTTCAGGTATGCCAAAGCATTGCATAAAAATGAAGAATAAAAAGAAATCACAGAAAAATCAATATACAACGAACCTTGACAAAAAAAAAGTATCTAAAGCGGTCTCTGGCCTGTGTCACGACTCATGTACATAAATTACCTACCTACTTACTTAATTATAAGTACGGTACGTACGCCCATGTTCCTAGAGCCTATTTTTAGGGTTATCTGGCTAGTCTGCCAGCAAGCTGTGGCACACATGTTTTTCAAAATTAAGTACTTTGCAGTGAATGAATAGCTCGCCCGATTTGGCCGGCGCTAGAAATGGAATCACAATTATTACATGGTTTTTGTATTCAATTGTCCATCTTGGGTTAGTCTCAAGCCAAGACACCATGTGGCCTGCGTCAACTAGTGTACACCAAGAAGTGGGTGGAGGGTGTGAAGTTGAACTTTTATTCTCGGTTGACACTCGGCTATTAGGCACATGGGAAGATAAGAATAAGAATGGATATGCGCATCCGCTCATTATACATTGACATGAGGGAGACCACAACGGGCTGCATGCAAGCTGATGATTGTTCAAGGCCGTACCAAGCTTAGCTCAGAAGTACATTGCTTTGTAAGGCTTCACTAATGTTATTACCTTACTTAGCCATTCTGCAAGAGAACCTGATGGCCTGAATCTTATGTCATATGTAAGTAATGAGCGTGCTGCCGTCTTTCAAAGGCAGAGAGTGGTGGACATAGGAAAAGAGTTCGCTTGTAAGGGGAAGGGAGTATAGAAGTACAGCGTGGATAATTGGTGAAGTCTAATTACTTTTAGTCCGGAGCTGCTATCTAGCTGCAGCCAGAAGGCCCAGGAATAATAAATAGGAATATTTAAGAAACGCAAAAGTATAAGACGTTGGTTTTGAGCACCAAATAATTCTCATTGGCTAATAACACGCAGCTTAGACTCGGGACTGACTCGATTAAAGGCGATACTTGCACAAACGCAGGAGTCAAATCTGTGCCTTCTTGTGTGCTTTTAGAGTGCAAGGTACTCACTTTGATGCAGCTTCGTTTCAGCTTGCTACGCATATTCTGCCAAACCGAGGCTCTATGAGTACTGTTTTCTGTCTCTTGATTTTAATTATATTAATGTTCAATGCCATATCAATACTACCAATATCCTGTTTCTTTCTCCTTACTAGGACAGAAACTCAAGGGATGGTTATTGTGGAAATTCTATCTCAGCATTCCGCGAGCGCGGAATGTCGGAAACTTGTTGAATATTTCTGCTTTCGAACTTGAAAAGACTTGTGGGCTCTGCTCACCTTGAAGAAGCCAAAGTACTGTTGCTGGTACGATTTCTAGCGTACAAATTAGAAGTGGCTTTAATAAGTGGTGGTAAGGCATCGGTTGATGGTCTTGAGATGTAAGGCATTGGTTTCTCAATAGTTTATTATGCTACCGACGTCGTCTTAGTTGGCGCCATTATCATGGCTATTATCGTAGTGGTGTTCCATAGCTTTTCATCATTCAGGTTTTGATTATCTTCCAGTCTTCTACTTTGTATGCCAAGGGCAATTCGGGAGGAACAAGGGTCAAAGAAAGAAAGGCATTTCAGCCGCTGCTATAATATATCCTATCTTGGCTAGCTTCCTCGACCCTAGGGCCAGTCCCAAGCCCCTACAGTGTCAGTTCACAAATACACCCTTTTAGCTGTGCTAAAGTATTATAATTTGCCAAAAGTACACCTAAGTGAATTTCACCAATAACGTGTTTACCTTGAGGTATTTCCAAGTGACTTATGACATAATTAATACTACGTATAGTACTACTAATAGTGCCAGCAGTACTAATATCACAATATAAATTGTACTATAATATGCGGTTAATGTTTTAATGGGCTTTTCATTTGATATGGGGCTTGCCTAGGTACGAGTTTTGATGTTAACGAAGGGCTATTACTGCAGCGCAGTAATAATAGTACTTAGTCGTGTTCGGACGACATTCAGGGAAAACAAAGGATGACAGCAGGGCTATAGTGTGTGAGATGTAATGGTCACAAAGGGTGTGCGATTTACTAGGTCGTTGTTTGCAGTGGCAAAAATAAGTGAAATTGTATAACAATGCTGTAATTGAACCCTAGTGTCAAATGCTTATTTTCCGAATACCGTGTTGTAGATTAAACAACTCTAAACTATGAGTGACCGCAATGACCATGTAAGCCATTTATATCGAAACACCTACTACGAAGACATATGAGTAAAGTCCCCGTACGGTATGCACCTATTCCTTCATTCTAGGCGTAGTATCAACATCATTGTTGTATACTCTCGGCTACGTTGATACAAATACAGCAAGTCGAACCTACACTTAGTAACTAATTGCCGTTTTTTATCATAGCCTTACCGGCCTCTACGGTAGTGTAGACGTACAGATGCATCATGGACGCCTCTGTTTACACTGCTCGGAAACCGTAGCCGAGAACAAAAAAAAAAGCCAAAGGAGTCTTTTCGCCCACGCAAAAGCGGCCCCCAAAAAGATAATGGAGCTCGGTAATTATAATGTACCGATAGGGGTGAATTTACGGACGAACCCGCTAGAAGCTCGTGTGCAGCCACTTGAGCCAGCAAAGCAGTTGGTGCATGAGAAATATAGATCCGGATACAGGATACTAAAAACTATACGCCATCTTCACAAAGACGACACGTCAAGGACACAAATGGTGCACTACTCCCAAATACTACGCACCAAGTAATCCGGTCTTGTGTATATTGAATGTGACTGCTGTTGAATCAACAAAATAAACCCCGTTGGAAAGCTAAATGCTCCGAGAACTGCGGTAAGCTCAATCTTTGGGTTGAAGAGAAGTAAAACAAAACGCAAGCCCAGGCGACTTTTGCAGAGTCCACTGTGTTGATTTACTATCTTGGCTTGAAACGACTTCTGCCTTCTTGATTTGGAAAAGAAAAGCGCAGTAGTCATATTGCGTTGGTAAATGGAGGAAACTTGAAAAGCGCCACAGGCGGTTCTGCAATTGGGAAAAACAGGCAAGGCTGTCGATGTGGTGAAGTATAAATAACAGCCCGCTCCACGCAGGAGAGTACCCGTGTTAATTAGGCTGAGGCTTTCTCGGCTTAAGTGATAAGAATCTTCAAGTCACTGAGTGGACAATACCGAGGTCAAACTCTGGATAGAGGCTTCGCAGCTTCGTCATTCGGACTTCATTCGCCGGCAGACTATAACTTTAAGGCTTTACCAAAAGAAAACAAGGCACCAGCCTGTCCGATAGGGAAAGAAAAAAGGCTAGGTAAAAGGATGTGAGAAATATAAAAAAGATAATGTCAGGATAACGGAAGGAACCACGGCTTGACCAGGTCAGGGAGTATTAGTTGCGTCTGTTTGAACAAAATAAAACAGACAAGTCATTTCCAAAAGACTTCATTTGGTGTTCTGTTCTGGCCTCTTGACCTGGTGCCAGCGATGGCTGTGTAGCTTTTTCAAAAATTGGTGGAATGGGCCTAGGGAAGACTGGGACGGGAAAGAGGGACTAAGAAGGCGTGGAAGAGAGAAGAGATGAGGGGGACCAGACGAAAGTGGGCGGTCGCTTTGGGTGTGTTCTTTGGTGATTTGAATCCAAGGATAAGCGCATCTACATGTTATTTCGTCAAAAGAGACTCGATTGGCTCATCGGGTCCTTTCCGTCTTGTTCGTTCTTATCATGTGTCTTTTCTTGGGGTTCCTTATTGGGTCTGGTACGGGAAGCACTATCCGTTTCTTACAGCGGCCGCCTAGTAATATCACCTTGTCCTTTGATGTGCAGACAGAGTAGCGACGTCTGTCAGTCCTTTCTTCAATCGATTTCTCACAAACACCCTTTGCTCTTCTTCCACTACCCACAGGTCTTCTTTATCCTTTTATCCTTTATCTTGTTTCACTCGAACGCAGACACCTATTCATCCACACCTTTTGAGCGGCCTGTTTGTATATTTGGGTAGTGAAATCTGACACGTATTGCAGACTCACTGCTTCGCCAAGCCATCTCGCGCTTCTGCGCACGCTTCTTTTATAGGTTTATCCTTACCTTCCCTTGCAGATCTTACATCCTACCTCACATCTTCTTACATGCTATCTTTCCACCTTGCACACAAGTTGATATACACTCAATAACTGACTCTACCTTCAACTTATCCCAAAAAGAAATAGATATGGACGATATAGCGGCTGTACAGATCATTCAAGTTTTTCTACCTTTCTTTTGTTTTTCTTGAGTTAGTTACTTGATCTAGACGGGCATCCAGACGCTATTTTCTTTGTTTCTGTACATACACCCTGCATTTGCATAAACGGATTACCAAAAAAAGAAAAGAAAAAAACGCCGTTTTCTTTTTTTTCTGACCTTCTCTCCTGCTTGGTATTTGTTTTGTTTTCCACAAGTACAACTCCTACTTGAGTGCAATATATATATCTCAAGGTAGACATGACAGGGTTTTTCTGCCCATATTCCGGTATGTAGTGTGGTGGTATGGTGTGGGTAGTAGCAGACCGCTTGTCTGCAGCGCAGTGCAGCATAGGGGGTTAAATAGGCAAGCAGGTGCGTTAAATTTTGCTCTTGTCCATAAAATGAGGCTGTATAGGGGATGAGACTTACCTAGAGCCGAGAGCTGATTGTCAACATCAAGGCTGAATGACCGGTTAAGTGGCCGGCTATGCTCGTAGAGGGAGCTAATAGAAAGTACAGTTGCAAGTCACACGAATTAGTTTCGTTTTTTGACAGCAACAGACAAAAAACAGGACACATCACACAAAAGGCAAAGAAAGCAAGCACAGCTTGAAGCAGATAACAAAGATGTATGGATTTTAGTTAAGGTGTACAGTACATGCCATCATGTAGAAATACCAGTAGTTGCAGTAACACACAAATGCTAAGAATAAAAGTAGAAGAAGCAAGTAAAATGAACACCGCCTGGAAATTGCACCAGAAAGCAAAACAATTAACCAAGCGAGGTAAAACAGAAAAAGAAAACAGTGCAATAAGGAACTCCCAAAAGAAAAACCGTAAATGATGGACAGAAAGCAGAAAAAAAAAAGAAAAGAAAAGAGTGACCGTGTAACGTCTCATACACCGCGAAGAACCAAGTAAACACGAATGAAAATATGGGATGTAACAAAAAGACATTGGAACGAAGAAGAAACAAGAACAACCCTCCATGGTGCCGTGTTTATCCAGCCTGCTTCTGCCCTATCTAGTGTGCACCACGTGGACGTTTCGCTCCAGCGCCACCAGGCACATTGCTCCCATCATTTGGTCTCTTGGTGCCTGGCTGGAAATCCTGTGCCGCCGCATTCATCCCTCCACGGTGTCCTCCACGGCCACCACGCATGCCGCCGCGGCCTCTGGGGTTACCGCCTCCGCGCATCACGGGGAGATTGCTACGTTGGGCCTGCGGAGCGCCCGGGACAGGGAGCTGCGACGCCGGCGCTTGACCGTTATTCGCGGGGGCTTGTACGGGCTGCGGCTGCGACTGGCCTGCTTGTGCGACAGGGGCGACAGGGGCGGCAGTCGAAGAGGCCTGGGCTTGGGGCTGGCCTTGGTTCGGTACAGGAGTCTGCGGCTTGGGTGCTGCGGCAGGAGTAGTAGCGTTGCCAGTAGAGCCAGCGAAGGGGTTAGTCAGCGGCTTGGCCTGGTTGTTGGCAAGGCTTGCAGCAAATGGGTTATGCGCCGGAGTGGGCGTGGGACCGGCATTCATGGGCCGAGGGAGAGACGGGTGAGGCTGTAGAGGTTTAGGCAGGCCGTGGGGTCCATTCATAGGGGTGCCTTGAGGACCAGTCATCGGGACGCCTTGAGGGGCACTGCCAAATGGAGTAGGCCGTGGCTGACCTGGAGCAGCTATAGACGCAGTTAGTATGTAAAAGAAAGCCAGCAAATGTTATAAATGACTTACCAGGTGCGCCGTTGGGCTTCTGCATTCCAGGCTGGGCCGCTGCTGTCTTGTTAACAGGTGGCGGCCGAGAGTCCTTGACCACAGCCCAAACCTCGCCGACCGGCTTCTCGGGCGTTTCCTTCGAGGCCGTTTCGACAAGATCCAGTTTGTGCTGGGATGCGCGAAGCTTATTCTCTTGCATGTTGGACCGGACCGTGTTCTTCTTGGCCTCCATCATCTGGCCCTGTTCACGGGCCTGGGCAACCTTTTGCTCGTAGTCAGTCTTCATCGTTTGTTCCAGCTCGCCCTTGACCTTGGTGGTTTCGTTGGCAACCAGCTTGCGCAGATTGTGGCTCATTATGCTGCGCAGAGTCGAATTCTGGCTGAGAAACGTGCGCGTCTCATCGTCGCCAAGACCGTTAATATGCTGCAGGACAGCTTCAAAATCCAGGGGGCCCTCCGTCTTGATAGCGACCGGAGCAGCAGTGGCAGCGGAAGCTGGGGTGGCAGCCGGGGCCGGCGTAGACTGTGGCAGCTTGACCGGAGACATGGTCTCGGCAGCGCTGACCTTATTCTCAGCCTCCCAGATAACCCGCTCTTGGCTGAGACGAACCTCAAACTCCTCCTGCATCTTCTGCTTTGATTCCTTGAGCTTGTTGTTGAGAGCTTCGCGCATCTTGTCGCTACGAGATTTGATCGTTTCGTTAATCTTGTTCTCAATCTCGCCGAGATGAGCCTTGGCTTCAGTGGCCTCCTTCTGAGCAACAGCAAGCTTCTCCTCAAGTGCCGCCTTCTCAGCCTCTAAAATGCCAGCAACGGCGGGCTCCGCGGGAGTGGGAGCTGCAGCGGTAGTAGCAGGGGTGGAGGCAGCAGTAGAACCAGCAGCAGGAGTAGTGGCCGCGGCAGTGGTGGCCGCAGCAGTGGCAGCATCCAGCTTCTCAAGAGCATCAGCACGCTCAGCCGAAACCTTGGTCAGCTCTTGCTGAATGGTTTGCAGCTGAGCCTCGGCACCAGTCTTTTGCGCCGTCACTTGAGACAATTGCTGCGCCAGGGACTGTAGCTGGCTTTCAAGGCTGGCAATCTTCTCCTGAGCTTCGCCAGAAGTTCCACTATCAACAACCATGGCATCGGCATCGACAGGAGTAGCCACAAGGGCGGCAGCAGGGGCGGCAACGACAGCAGCAGCAGCAGCAGCAGCAGCGGCGGCGGCCTGAGCGTGCAGCTGCTGGATTTGCTTCTCAAACTCGGCAATTCTAGCCTGCTGCTGAGACGCCTGGGTTTGGGCAGCCTCAAGAGAAGTCTTAGTCGACTGGATCTCTGTGTTGGCAGTAGCCAGTTGGGTCTCGACCTGATTCTTCTCGTTCATGATGTCGTTCTTCTCTGCTGTCAGCTTGCGAGAGCGCTCCTTGGCCTGAGCAACAATCTTTTCACGGGTCTCGAACCATCTCAATTTCTCCGCCTCCAGCTCGGCAATCTGAGCACGAAGAGGCTCGCCACTCTGCTTTTGAGTCTCGCACTCAGCTTCCAGCTCGGCAATCTTTTCCTTGAGCTGGTCGACCTCGGCAGGATCCACGCGACCGTACTTGGTCAGGATGCCCTCAGTGCGCTTCTGCCAACGATCGCGGTCCTCCTGGATCTGCTTAATCTCATCCTCTAGGTACGACTTTTGCGTACGCAGTTCCTCAATCGTAGCCTCCAGCGGAGAAATACGGCCTTCCAGCTCTTCAATCTTGGCAGACTTCTCGGCAAGCTGGCCCCTGACAGTGGTGAGCTCGTTACGGAGGGTAACACTGCTCTCACGGTACAGGTTGAGCTCGTGTAGCTTAGCCATCAGGTCTTGGTGAGACAGAGACGACTTGCTGGAATCAGACTGGGACTGACGCTCCTGCTCCAGCCTGAGGCGAGTATCATCAAGCTGAGACTGAGCATACTCGAGCTGCTGTTCTAGGCGCTTCGTCTCTTGGAGCTTGAGATCGTATTGGACCTCAGCAATATCCTTCTCGCGGCGCAGATAGCTGTTGAGCTCACGAAGACCATCAACGTCGTGGTTTCCGGTAACATTGGTGGTAGCATCGCTCTGCTCGGCCGCATCAGCAGTCTGCGAGCGGTTTTGCTGCAGAGCAGTGATTTGGCTGGTAACGGCGTCAAGCTGCTGGTGAAGGAGCTTGTTTTGCTTGCTCATATCCTCACGGCGTGCAGTGACCTCGGAGATCTCACGCTGCATCTGCAGACGGCGCTCCTCCCAAGAAGCCTCGCTTTGGGCCAGGGCAACCTTGGCAGACTCAGCGGTAGCCTTGAGGGCAGCAGACTCGCTCTTAAGCTGGTTGTGCTCAGTGCGGAGTGTCTGCACCAGCTTGGCAGCCTCAGCGTGCTTGACCAGCTCGACCTCGTAGTCTTGCTGAGCCTTGGCAGCGATATCGGCCTGGGCGCGAAGGTCTTGCTGGTGGTACTTCTTTTCCTCGTTGTGGCGCTCAGCCTGCTCCTTCAAACGCTTAACTTCATCATCCAGAATAGACTTCTCGTCTTCAAAGCGGCGAGTCAGCTCTCCCTGAGAGTCGCGCAGGGAAGAGAGTTGAGAGTTAGAGTTGGCAAGCTCGGAGGAAATGTCCTCCACGCGCTGGTTGAGCTCTTTGATTTGCGCTTCCTTGGCGGCAACAGTCTTATCGGTTTCTTGCTGCAGAAGCTCAACCGTCGAGGTGAGCTCCATGAGGCCTTCTTCAGACTGCTGGCTGATGTTCTTGTATTGCTCAACCTGCTCATTGGCGTTTTGGAGCTGAACCTGGGCAAGCTCTAGATCACGCTTCAGGTCGCCGACTTCATTCTCCAGCTCCAGAATACGCTGCTCCGAATCCTCGCTGGTAGTTTGAGGCTCAGCAACCATGCCAGGTCTAGGAGTGGGACGCGGGGCAAGACGTCCAGCACGCTCGTCAGCGTTGCGCAGATTTATGGTGAGTTCATCAACGCGGGCCTTGAGCTGATCACGGGCAGTCTTGGCAGCAACGTGCTCCTCACGGGCCTGAGAAAGAGACTTGCTGAGATCGTCGATGCGCTTTTGAGACTCACGGTTGTCAAACTCCTTGCGAAGCTGGAGCTGCTTGTTCTCGTTGGCTTCCTTGGCAAGAGAATGCTTGACGGCAGTGAGCTCAGTCTCCAGCGATTCGATGCGCGCCTGCGTCTTGCGGCGAATCTCCCCGTCGGCAAGATCCTTCTCGTTGAGCAATGACTGTTGGCTAGCCAGAAGATTGGATAAGCGAGATTTCTCCTCCATGAGACCTTCGTTGTCCTTGGTCAGACGCTCCTGTATGTCCTTCCACAGCTTCTTCTCGGCCTTGAGGTTGGCCGCTTCATTGCGCATGCTCTCAAGCAGGCCACGCGACTCAACCAGCTCCTCGGCAACCTGTTGGGTGCGAATGTCTTGCTTGGCAGTAACCTCGGATAGGGTCTGGTTGCGCTTGTTGACTTCCACCATTTCAGCCTGCAAAGCAGTGAAGTTGGAGTGCAGCATGTCGTAGCGCTCGGTAGCGAATGTGATTTGGCTGTTGACCTTGAGAATCTCGGCTTGGAGGCTGTTCTTCTCGCTTGAGAGCTGGCGAATCTGGTTGTTAAGCGTCTCGCGAACCGAAGTTTGCTCCTCGCGGAAGCTGTCAAAGGTGACTTGCAGTTGCTGAATGGCAGACTTAGAAATGCGCTGCTCGTCTTCGCTGGTCTCTATGCTGGCCAGAGGAGTGCGGTTTCCATCTTCAACCATCGAGTTTAGCTCAGCAGCAGAGGAACGCTGCTGGAGCAGGCGGCGGAACATGTCACGCTCAGTCTTGTAACTCTCCATGGTAGTCTTGAGTGATCTCGTCTCATCGGTCATGTACTGAAGCTCCTGCTGGAGCTGCTCGACGGCCTTATGATCTTCGACAGCCTGGCTCTTCTCGGCAATGGCCTCTTCGCTCTCCATCTTCTCAACAAGCTCGCGGGTGATGTGCAACAGCTCCGAGTTCTTCTCCTGGAGCTCCTTGACACTCTTGAAGACGACAAATCTCTCGGTAACGTACTGGTTGGTGTCAGACATGTCGGCAATCGCCTCCTCGGAGATGGCGCCCTTGGAAAGCTGCTCGAAGCGGAGCCTCTCTTCGTCACTCAGGCGGTCCATGCCCGTCTCAATGGCATGAATGTTGAAGACGAGCATCTGAATCTGAGTGCTGAGGTCGCGAAGCTGGGTGCGCAGAATCTTGACTTCGGCTTGGGCAGTTGAGAGAGCCGACTGCGCCTTGCGAGACGCACGAACGGCATTGTCACGATCCGCAAAGTTGTCGGTAGAAAGCTGGGACATTTTCTCCAGCTCAGCCCTGAGATTGTCGTTCTCCTCTTGAAGTTCGTTGACCTGAGGAGCCTTGGCCTCAAGGAGAGTCACAACGTTGTCAAGCTCCGTAGACAGCTGCTCGTTGCGGCGCTGCTCAGACTTGAGCTGGCCCTTAATCTTGAACAGTTCCTCGACAGCCTGGGTGGCTGTGAGGACGCCTCTGCGGGTAGAGTTAGGAGTGAACGGGGACAAGGCGCGACCAGCAACGGTCTTGCCCATGGGGGTCACAGGCGCTTCGTTCTGCACAGGTTGGTCGAGACGGGCCTGCAGCTGGTCGATTTGGGACTCGAGTTCAGTGGTCTTGGCCTCGAGCTCGGTAACAAGACGACGCTCCTTCTCGAGCTCGATGCGGACGGCGTTGGTCTCGTTCTCGTAGTTGTCGCGCATGCGTTCCTTATCCATTTCCATATCGTGGAGGCGATCCTGGTGCTTCTTGGATAATTGGTCTGACATGTCGACAAGGCGGCGCCGGTTCTCAAGCTCTTGTTTGTAGCTCTCTTCGGTACGGGCAAATGACTCCTGCTGGCGCTGAAGCTTCGACATGGCGTCTTCAGCCTTGGCCTGTGCTGACTCAAGACGGTCGCGGAGCTGCTTCTCAGTTCTCTTCAGGGAATCAATTTCTGATTTGGCGTCGTCATTTTCGCGCTGAAGTTCGGCAATTCGGGCACCCTTCTCTTTGCGGTACTTAAGAGCCTCGGCACTCTTGGTCTTGACTTCAGTCTCGAGCCAGTCGCTGTTTTTCTGAGCAAGATCGAGCTGCTGCTGAAGCATCTCGGCACGGTACTTGGCAGCACTGGTAGCACCCTGGGCGGTTTGTGTAGCCTGTTGGAGGGTAGAAATCTCTCTGCTAAGATCAAGGTTCTTTTGGTGTTGCTTAGCCAGTTCCTCGGACAACTCCTTTTCACGGGTGCTGTGGGATTCGAACAGAGACATATTGGCACGGCTCGACTCTTGAAGGGTTTCGACACGGTCGCGGAGGGTACGGATCTCGGACTCGGCATCGGCGTATGTTGACTTAAGGGCCTGGAGCTCGTTCTGGATGGCCAGGCGGGAAGATTCTGGTGGCAATTAGTATTTTCCGGGCGGATAAGTCGAGATTATTCCAATATAGACTAACCCTCTTCCTTGAGCTTCTTGTTAAGCTCTTCGACCTCTTTCATGGCCCGGTCGGCAGTGGCCTTGAACGACGAGCATCGCGTCTCGGAGCCAATGACGGCATTTTCAAGCTCAATGTCGACCCGGATCTTGTCGGCATAGAGTGAATCAAACTCTTTTGCTTTGGCAGCGACTGCTTGAAGGAAGGTGGTAGTCGCATCGTCTGTCGGCAAAGCGCTCACGCTGCCCTCGGACAATCCAAGGTGAGCAGCGAGAAACGCCGTGTCCACAGCAGCGGCAGCCATGACGAAATTAGGTTCACCACAGTGCTACCTGCATATGGAGGAGACAAGGAAATATTTGCTCGATGTTCGGGATCGTGGAATTGATGGAATTCGATGGATGCGACGGCGGAAGGGCAAAACTCAAATATCAAGGACGGCTATTGCGTTTAAGCTTGAACGCAGGTGATTAAGATGTTAAAACAAATTAACAATGAAAATGGGACACGCGCTTTACGATGGATAGAAGTCGCGAAGTCCAAGTATTGCGCCACGCTTATTTCAAGGTGCTGTGTAGATTGATGGATAGACTCAGATGCAAGGCGGAATCATCAAGACTCCAAAGTAAAACACTATAAAAAAGTTGTGATGGTTGCAAGCAAGGCCAAATTCTACCAAAAAAGCAGCAAAAAGCAGCAAAAATCACAGTGAAGCGCAAACAGTCGCTTAACCGATGCAGGGGTTGTGGCCAATGAGATGTGGCAATGTGGGGACAGCCACACGTGATGGAGTGTCCTTGATATCGCGCGTCAAAAGCGCGACAACAGTCGTGGACCCTAACTATTCAGTAAGTCTAAGTTTTGTACAACCCTACAAAATTTGTGAAATGCGGAGTACATGCACCAATAATTCCTATCTAAGTTGGTTGCCTTATTTGGAACACTTAATATTGTGTTACTTGATTGAGCTTTTATCTACTTGCTAGCTGAAAAACTTAAGTATCTTCCAGTATAGCTCATTCTGTGACTTACATATATAGGGCGATTGGCAGTGAGTGCTTCCTGTCCAGTTTCTACCACCGCACTGAGGGTACTGAGCCAAAGCCTTGTTACTAGAAAACGCAAGAATACTCTCTGCCGTAGGCTCAGCAACAGTGACAATATAGGCACTCGGATTAGTGGTGACCATTCCTGGAAAAATACTTGCGTCCACAACAAACAAGTTGTCTGTGTCGTAGAATTTGGTGTCAGTATCAACAACAGCGCTGCCGGTACCGCCATCGCCAGTGCCCATTTTGTTGGTTCCAATCCAGTGATTAGCGCGACGATTAGAGTATTAGACAACCACCTGTAGCCTTGATTAGATGGCCAGTATTATTTGTTATTTAAATAATCGACTCACTGGGTTGACAAAATCCTCTACCGATGTACTAGGAGCAGGATATGTATAATTCAAGCCATCAGTCCTATCTAAAGCGGCCTTTTGGTTCTCGATTCCCTATATCACAGCGAGACAGTCGTTGGAGTCTTTAAAATGAGTAACATTGGAAACAACAGTGTCTAAGTCACGGGGAATGATTATTCTGCCGTGAGACTTTGCACCACGACCCAGATACTGGCTCAGCGTCATCGATCCTGTACATTTGGTTGGTAAGTGACTATAAAGATGATACGGGAATGCTCAGTTACTGTTACTGGTAGCGCCATGGCCGCCTTCAGCACGGGCGGTCCATTGGAGCTGCCGGACGACACCGTCTGCTCCGGCTATCTCGTCAAAGAAAACGGGCCCAAAGTTCGAAGCCGACTAAGCAAAGATGCTTGCTCTATTGTTTAAATATGACTTCTTGTCATTGGTAACAGGAAAGTTATAGGCCGCATAAAAGTCGTAAAACTTGACATCGGGATGAGTAGTAGTCACCAAAGTTAGTATTTGTGTGATCCTCCAGGCTGGACCCCACAGGCAGCTGAATCCACGATCTGCTGTCAGCCATAGTCAGACCGTCTGTGGAGCTCTTGACAATTGCCAGCTGATCATCAGGCCCAATACCACTCCGAAGCAGGATCCTGGCACTGTTAAATGTTCCGGCAGACAAAACAACGCGACCAGTGTCTGCTGTGAGATTGACGACGCCGGCGTATCCACCTGCAGTGTGCGGCTCAACCTCGACACCAGTCACATGACCACCCTGGCGAATTAATCGCACTATGCTTGTGTCAGTACACAGCTTAAAATTCTGTCTAGCGGTGGCAGAAACAAGATATGTCGTCACAGGCCAGCCTCTTTCACCACGAGAAAACATGTACGGAGTGTAAGTGAAGGAATGTTTCTTTGCAGGCAGTGTATTCAGGGCATTGACGCTTGTCCAACCGGAGTTGTTGAGCACATTCTTGATTACATTGAAGCCATTCTGCACACAAAACTTGTTGTCCATGGAGGGCGCAATGATGCCTGGAATACGACTGGATGCTTTGTCGGTTGCAGGCTGTGTGTCATCGGCTTTCCAGTCATCCGGGAAATTGTAATCTCAGTCCAGTTGATACGACTGATTGATATTGGTTAATTAGTTAATGTCATCTATTACCGCCAAAGGTAGTACCGTCTTACCTTCCACCAAAGTCGGGCATTCATAGCCGTGCCACCGCCAACAACGCACCCAGCCATTTGGTCTGTGTCACGGAATGAAATGTCTGCAGAATCAACCCAGATCTGGTTACACAAGTCGGGTAGATCTAAGCGTGTTAGGTTCGAGCCTGAAAGCCACCCGGGCTTAAGCGTACCTCCCCAGCGACTGCTTGATGTCGGGAATTTTTCGATAAGGAAAACAAAACTTCCAGCTTCGCTGAGGCGGTCGGCCGGTGCGATGCCGCCAGCTCCGGAGCCAACGATAATGTAGCCAAAGTTTTCGGTTGGGGCTGGAATGCCGGCAAGAGTCGAGGAGGCGACAGAGGATGAATTTGCTGATGCGGTCGCAGTAGCTATGAGGGGTTGGCAACTTCACTGTTGAATGTCGCACCAAATATGCCCTAGGTATCATACTACTCTAGGCTTAGGGTCGAGGAGCACGCCCCACTAGCAGGAGAGTCAAAGTTATGACACCAGCCCATGACAACTGATCCGGAAGTTGTTGAGACACTACTGATTTGACTGTTCTAGTCACAGGCCAAGCAGCTTTTGCAGCGGTAAATCAACTCGTAACCGTCGGCTGTAATGTTGGACGAGATTTGCGTGAGGCTGGCGTTTCCTGTGTACTGGGGGCTACATACTAGAGTACCAATGAAGTCGTCTACATCGGTCGTAAGACCATCGTGGACAGAGCTACCTCAAGGCTTCGCCATCCGAGGCAGACCAAGTGTTGAACGTGATTCCAGTGCTCTCGTCAGGATAAGTAGTGGTCGTGTCGCTCTGGGCAAGACAGAGCCCAAAATTTGTGTTGTTAGTTATGAGTTCACAAGAAGCACGGTGAAAGAACTTACAAGCCAACAGAAGGATAACCGACTTCATCGTAATATCGAACATGCGAGTGATGCTTTGGAAGTATAAAGAATAAGATCTCCTGGCTGCCATATACTGCGACTCCCTATCTTTTTAATACTTCACAGTCTATCCAATTTCTTGCATCAAGAGCAGTTTAGAGACTTGTTTCCCTTGACACCCGAAACCCCTTCTTCAAACGCAATGTTTCTTGGCCATCACCGCCCATCTCTGCCATTTGCAAAATATCCGAAATGAAGGTCTGCTCTGGAAGATTCAAAAGGGGGAAAAAGGAGCCGCGATAGTTGCATTTGACACCACTAAGCTTTCCGCAGATCCGAATTGGGAAACCAAAAAAAACTTGAATTCCACGTACGGGCAGAGAGTTGAATGTTTCAAAGGTTCTTCTTCTTCGGCAGAGGTTGAGATGGCAATGGGCTCCAAGCGTCTCACTACGTAGTATAAAGAAAGCCAAGACTCAATTTTGTCGTCATGCGAGTGGCTAAGAAAGGTTAGAAAGCATGAAAGACAAATCTTGGGTTATTAGGGTCTATTTAGGGCTCGATGTCACTCCAACTTTGACCGGATGACCAAATCACAAAAACCTATCACGTCTGCAAGGTATCACTCACCGTCACATTCCTCGGTATGCATCAAAGGTATCATCTGTTATTATATCCCTCAGTATGGCCAGTCTTTGTCCGTGCGAGAAAGAGACCCGCAATGGTACTTATCAGATGCCGTCACTTAATGATCAGTAGCATGTACTACGTAAATGGCACCAAACTTAGCAGCCAAAATCCTCAAGTGTGTCTGGTGAAGTGGCCCCTTTCTTTCCTCCGTTAGGATAACTGCATGGCGCCACTTGGCCAACACATACGTAGTATATTGTTTGCAAATTCCTTAACTCAAAGTATGGCAGCCAGTTGTGTGACCAAGATGGTATTTTCGTATTAGAAGCACATTTACTTTATTGCTTCTATACGGGCTGTACTACACGGTTTAAGCCTTGTAGCAGAAGGGTTGGGGATTCGGGATCGTCTAGGGTTCTTTAATCTGTAGGTAGCCGTCATAAGGCGTCTTATCAAGTCCGTAGTAGGTTGAGACTTGTCACACATTTTCCGAGCTTTAGGGTCAGGACCGAATAGTCCTCGATTCACGTACAGAAGGACAAGTTAAACAAGGTCAAACTTTGAAAACCATGTGGACGGATTAGCGATGCTGGCTACTACTAGAAAACAGCTAAACTTTATTGGATAAAAATACTTATAAAGCCGAGTTAACATATCATTGTTTTTTACTGGCAAGACTTATGATGCTTTCTTTTTCAGAGTGGTCCCTTGAATATAATATCAAGCTCGTGCCGTATTAATCATACTTGATAGCCAACCAGGCTTTTAAAGCTGATTTTGTGGCTTGGCATAGAAGACAGCAGATGCAAACTTTAGCTTGGCTGGGGCCAGGTTTTGCGGTACTTTGAATCCCTGCCCTACCACTGAAAAAGTGTTCTTTCTGGTTCCCGATATGCAAGGCTGCTCTAACCGAAGTCAGTAACATTCCTATGTAAGTACTAGTACTTACGTACAGTCGTGCAGGCTAAACATCAGAAGCCAGGGATGTGCCGTGCCTTCTTTGGCTAAACTGAGAAGTAGAGGATTAATCCTGCTGTCCCCGCATCGCTTAGAGCAAATCTGGACCTAGAAATAATACTACAATGAGGCGTTTGATCTGGTAGTAATTTTCCTGTAACCGAGTTGAAAGGAACAGAAAACAGCTCCCGCCTGCATGTTACCTCGGACTAAGCCATCGATCAACCATCGGCTTCGCGTCCGAAGCGACGTCTTATAAGAAGCAAGCACGCCGGAAGCCAGTAAGCCAATAAATAGCAGCTTATCTAGGGGTAGAACCCAAAAAGGAAAGTCGCTTACAGAAAAACCATGTTGATACAGCGTTGAAGCTATCAAAATGGTTGTCATCCAAAATGATAGCGACACAACTTAATACTAATAAAACCACTAGCAAACATTGATTGTTAGCTCAAATTGACAAACAAAGGAAATACTCTTTCTGACAAACAGAAAAAAAAAGAAGAAAAAAAGAGCTGAACAGCGTGGACGAAAATGCAACCATCACATATGGGCTAAGCCTGTAATCCCTTCTACAAAGCAAGTTTGCTCTAACTAAGCCTCTGGCCGAACTAACGGCAGGTACCATGACATTGGGACGAAATAACAAAACCATGGAATGTCACTCAAAGAAGTTACCATGCGTAATATATTTGTCGCACATCCCTTTGTTGATCAGTTTTTCTCTTTATCTCTTCTTCACTTCACCCTCTGTCTGTCTCCTTTCTCCCTTCTTTATCGCCATCCCATCGCCGCGTTTTCTAGTTGCGGCTCAGTTAGTTCTCAATCCAGCATGGCCATGATTGGAGATCTCATTTACCAGGCTTTGGCCGCTTTCACCATTGGCCGGATAGCCCTGTTTATGGTCGCAGCATGGATTCTATTTTACAGTGTCGACATCATCACCAACCCGACTTCTCGATACCCAAAAGACCTACCACGAGTCGGCCACACTGGCTTTCTATCGATACTCTGGAACTCCAAGGACTACTTCAGAAAATATACAGTATGGATGCAGGAAGGCTATGAAAAGGTTTGTTTTTCTCTACCTTCTACCCGGCTACATTCAGCATAGTCTTGTGTCTCCTCGTCTCTGCAGGTCCCACGAAACAAATGTCTCAGATCCGGCTTTTTGCTTTTCAGCCCACCATGTCAACACTTAAACTTGCTCATTTTAACTTGAGCCACCTGATGACCTTGAATACACCCAGCTGACTTGCGTGATACGTGGCATAGTATGGAAAGCGTGGTCGCCCTTTTGTCATACCCGGGCCACCAAACCGCCCGGCCAACATCATGATGCCATCCGCCTGGACTCAATGGATGCTATCGCAGCCTGACAATATCTTGTCGATGGGTGCAGCCCACGAGCTTTCGCTGTACACAAGCCTCAACTTCTTTGATCCGCACATCTCCGAAAACAGCTTCCATGCCCGTGTAATTCATCGCCATCTAGTGCGCAACATCCCGGCGCTTCTTCCGGGGATGCAAGAGGGCATCGAGCAAACTGGTCCTGAACTGTTTAGCGCTCCGCCTGGTCAGTACAAGACTGTGAACATATGGGACATTTGGGACGAGTTGGTTCTTGTTGTCACAAACCGCATGGTCCTTGGCCAGGGAGTCCACGACAAAGAAACTATGCACGTGTTCCCGAAATTTGCTCATAATGTCATCATGAACACATTTCTGCTCAACTCGGTACCAAAGGTTTTTCACTCGTTTCTTGGCAGTCTCTTGGTCCTGCCCAACTGGTGGCTGTTCAAGAAGGCAAAAAAGGTCACTATCCCTATTATCAGAGAACGCCTGGAGAAGATGCTGGCCAAGATTCGTGGAAATCCGGAACTAAAGGACTGGGATGAGCCTGAAGACTATCTCACCTGGCACATTCGCCTTGCCCTCTCCACCAACAACTTCACAGAACTCGACCCAAACATAATTTCCCTGCGCCTGCTGCCTACCGAGTTCGCTGCCCTTCACACCACCGTCTTGACTGGCCACCAGTTCATGGTTGATATCCTGAACTCGGAAAAGCGCAACGAGACGTGGGCGGAGCTCAAGGAAGAGGTCACGCGTGTCTTTACGCAATGCAGCGGCGAGTGGACCAAGGAGGGTCTGGGCCAGTTACACAAGCTCGACTCGGCGATTCGCGAGTCGCAGCGCCTCAGCAATATTTCCCCCACTATGGTTGAACGCCTCGTCATGCCGGCCGAAGGAATCACGGCCCCTGATGGAACGCATATTCCCCAAGGCGCCATGCTTGGATTGAATATGCAGGGCGTGCAGCACGATAGAGATGTTTATGCTAACCCTTATGAGTTTGATGCGTTTCGGTTCCTGGGCGACATGCAAGAGGCAAACAGCGAGTCAGAGAGCGAAAGAGATGAAAGAAAAAACACTTCACCAAAAAGCCAGATTAAAATGACACAGACTGGCGATATGCACCTGGCTTTTGGCCATGGCAGACACGCGTGTCCTGGAAGGTTCTTTGTGGCGCATGAACTCAAGATGATTCTTGCGTACATGCTAATTAATTGTGATATCAAGATGACTGGCAACATTCCCAAAACAGAGTGGGTTGGGCAGACAGTGGTAAGTATTTTTGTTTCATTCGTTTATGCGGACTTGGACTAACCTGGTTTCAGATGCCGCAGATGAAGGCAACCATGCAAATCCGGCTTAGTGACAAGCCGGTGGTGGTATAAATCAGTAGAAGAGTTTATGTTTGCTTTTGCTCTCAGCTTTTAATTAATGTTAAGTACGTTCAGGCAGTATTTTATCAAAATATGTTGAGCAATGATAATGTGTTTTACCAGACTCAGGTCCCCTATCCGGAAGTCGGCGGATGTCGCCCCGCTAGTAGCGACAACTAGAATTAGTGACAGCAGGCCAGTGAGTGAAGTGCCAGAGGAAAAGCCTGTGAGCAAACTGGACTCACTGGCAAGGTGCTGAAATAGCCAAAATAAAGCTGTGTCACTTGACATGACAGGTCTATGTGCCTATACTGAGCCCCGGTGTTCAGAAGAAATATATGAAGAAGCGATAGCCGAGACGATAACCGCACAGGCTAGTACAAGCACACATGGCCAGTAACAAAGCATCTGTGTATCCGACGGATGCCAATTTAAGAAAAAGAGTGCAAAGGAAGCAAAAAGAGATGCGGTGTTGGTAAATTTTGAAGCAGGTAGATGTGACGATATCCGAACGTCTCAAGGTAGGCGCCCATAATATAAGGATAGACCCAGCTCACGCATATTCTCCTCTGCAGTTTTAATGGCCATCAATCTTCAATTCATCTGCATCTTCTAATTTATTCATTCATTCATTCATTCACAATGTCTATCAAGCCTGGCCAAAAGATCGCCCTCGTCACCGGGTAAGTCCAATATTGACGTTCTACAGAATCTGCCACCCGCTAACACCTGCTGCCAGCTGCACACCCGGAGGCATTGGCCATGAAATCTGCATTGCCTACCACAACCGCGGCGTGCACGTGATCGCCACCGCCCGCCGGCCCGAAGTACTCACGGGCCTGGTCGAAATGGGCATGACCGCTCTTCAGCTAGACGTCACGTCTTCAGCCAGCATTGGCGCCTGCCTGGCGGTTGTCGCCAAGCTGACCAACGGCCGCCTGGACTACCTAGTCAACAACGCCGGCTGCCGGCACGTGATCCCCGCAACAGACATAGACTTGGACGATGTGCGGCGCACGTACGAGACCAATGTGTTTGGCGTGTTCGCCATGGTATCCAAGTTTGCGCCGCTACTGGTTGCCGGCCAGGGCCAGATTGTCTTCATGTCGTCGATGGCGAGTATTACGCCGTATGTCTGGGGCAGCATATTCTGCTCGACAAAAGGTGCCATCAACTCATACGCGCGCACGTTGCGGTCCGAGATGAAGCCATTTGGCGTGCACGTGCTGGTGGCCATGACGGGCAGCGTGGAGAGCAAAATGGACACGGGAAACAGCGGGCGCGAGATTCCCGATGGCAGTTTGTGGGAGTCGGTGCGGGACTTGTTTGTGTGGCGCGTCAAGTTTTCACAGAGCCAGGGAAAGAACACAGTTAGCACATCAGAATTTGCCAAGGGCCTAGTGCATTCGTCGCTGAAGGGTCGGGGCTGGCTCGGCGGGCTGGTTGGCGGCACGCCCGATGTATACTGGGGCGGAGGTCATGCGAGTGCCATTTGGTGGGTATCGCTGTTTGGCGATGCCTTGTTGACGCCGTTGGTGGAGCGCAAGATGCGGCTGGGTGAGCTGACGAAGCTGTTGGCGGGGACAAAGCAGAAGTTGATTGCGGGCGCGGCGAATTAGATGGACAAAAGGAGTTTTTATGTGATATATTTAATTTTTAATATGATAGTGCAAACATTAGATATGAATAGCTTCGTGATAGTCTGGTTAGGCGTATAGAAGAAACTACTACTACTACTAGTAGTAGTAGCAAGGTATGAATAAAGTAGATCCAGGGAGGGGCGTTCCAGTAGCCTCTTCCCCTGTAAGAAAACGCCAGCCCGGCGCAGGTCCGGTTAGATCTACACCGATCCGATCCGGAGGCAGCGTGCCAGGCAATCCCAAAATATATAAAAGTAGAGAATTAAAAAAAAATAGAATAAAGCGGCGGTTTTTTTTTTTCAAACGCATCGCGGTTATATACAAGAAGAAAAGAAAAGCGATTAAAACACAAATGAAGAAAAGAAATTAAAGCCCAAAAAAAGACAAAATACTATATAACAAAACGCAAAAAGAATCCGTAACAAGAAGTACTGTTACTGCTGTGGCCGCTTGGCTCGCGGGTGCACTAGTTCTTGGGATCCAGGCATCTCCTGCGGACCAACAACTGTGCTATCCAACTCGTACACCACTGTCTGAATGGCCGGTGCCTCCACAGGTGTGGCATTCATACTTTGTACGCCGCCCATGTGCGGATGCGGGTATCCATATGGAGACGCGGCATTCTGATACGGCGACGGCTGTACCCACTGGCCATTGACCACGTATGCACTTGGCAGCGGCGAGTTGTGCATCGACGCATGCGTAGGATCCCAGGCAGACGTTCCGCCCACCGATGTGTCCACAGGCGACATGCCCCAGGCCGACGGCGGCGGAGCCGGGCCTTTGATGTCACCGGAAGTAAAGAGCATCGGGTTGGTGGCCTCGTCGCCACGCGGGAGGCGCTTTTGCTGCGAGCGTCGCCGCAGTGACATGGTCAATATGATAAGCCCGGCAATGATGCCAGCCAAGGCGAGCCCGGCGCCAAGTCCAATAATGGCAGCGTTGGGAAGGCCGGCCGATCCGGATTTGGTCGACGATGTGGCCGGCAATGCGGCTTCGGTGGTGGAACTGGCATAGGCGGGTGTTGCCGTGCTTATTGTCGAATGTGATGATGATGTTGATACGGCGGCGACAACGGTGTTTAGCGGGGCAGAGGCGGATGTCGACATTCCATTGGCAGGGGCCGTCTTCGACGTAGACAGTGTCGAGCTGCTCGATACACCGGCAGCAGAAATAAATGCGTTTTGGCTAACAACCAAGCCAGTGTCAGTGCCCTGGCAGTTGACCTTGAGCACGCTGTATGTAGCCTGCAAGTCATCGGCGTGCTCGGTGCCCATGCACTTGGCGGTGTTGATGACAAAGTTGCCGCCGTTGGCACACAGACATGCGTTCATAAGCGTCACGGTGATGCCGTTGCAGCCGCTGCTGTTGTCGGATTTGTACAGGCAATCGATAGCGCCCGAGGGGTAGGAGGAGAAGTCGTTTTGGAAACGGGCGAGGACGCCAGGAATGCCGGCGAGCAGGCCGAAGAATAGCTTTGGCCTCATGGTGAAGGATAGTAAAGGATTATTTGTAAGTGGCGATGGCGGAAAGGGCCGCAGATGGCAAGTGATAGAGTCTCAGCGCTGTAGAAAGATCTGGAAACTTGGAGTCGTCGAGTCGAAGGGGATCAGTCAAAAGAGAGTCGGTGCAAGATCAGTGGACAGAAGGATAAATGTCACTGTTGGAGGCTGAAGAGGAAGAGATAGAAAGACAAGTCGTGATATCAAACGGCAATAGCGAGTGGATTTAGATAAAGATGGGAAAACATTCAATGCAGATCGAAAAGAACGAAATTGAATAAATGAAATGACGGAAATAAAATACAAATCATGAAAATAAGATGGAAGAAATAAAACAGTAAACGAGAGACCGGCTTCAAGAATAATGAACAAAAAAAGAAGTAAGAGGAAGAAATGAAAATCAGAGCAAAGGAAGAAAAGAAAACAAGAGTGAAAAGGAAACAATACAGGAAAATCAGTTTTCTCGAATAAGAAGTCGACAAGGAAGCTATGGAAAGAAAATAGCAGAAAGATTTACGACAGAAAATGGAGGAAGAGGAAACAAGGAAACCAGGATTGCCAAAATCATGCTTTGGCCAAAGCTTGACTGTGTTCCATATGGACATTAACTATACCCAACACTATTTGCTAGGTGAAGCTCAGTTCTCTAGTAGTATCCGCGTCCGAGGCGATGACGGCTATGAAGATGGCTATCCGGAGCAGACTTTATCATCACCATGGCTTGCCTACTCACTTACTTGTTTGTACTTTACTACTACTACTACTACTACTACTACTACTACTCAGTACTATCCACCCCGGCCAGTGCACACGCCCCATGAGCTATTGCGAGCCAAGCGAACTGCACAAGTACCCCAGAGTGGCCCATTCTCCGGCCATGTGAAACGGTGGGAGTGAACGAGGACCAGAGAAGCAAGTCTATACAACTTGGTATTTCAAGGCAGCTGAATAATACGGAAACACACTTGGTTGAAAAGAGAGAGTCTAGATTTCTTTCTTGCCGCAACGCCTCCGCCAAGTTCCACTTAAAACACTTGCTGTTGTCGTCGCTTTGTTGTGTAGCATATAGTTTAGTACTTGCATCTGGCAGTTGGCTGACACACATCTTGGCGGCTGGCACGTCCAAGCAAAGTCTTGCAGGAGAGACGCTATAGACACAAACTGGCAAGCAAACTTGAATTTTCTTCGGTGCTGGGACTGTTCCAGAATCCTGGAAAGTGGCCTTGTTAAATGACGTCTTGGGCTTGAGAGGATAAGTCTCGAGACAAAGAGAAGAGAAAGAAAAGAAAAAAGAGAAGAGAAAGAAAAGAAAAAAGAGAAGAGAAAGAAATATACTTTTTGCCGTTTTCTTCGACCTGTCGCAACACTAAAACTGAAAACCGCACTAGGACAGTTGCTAAACAAGATAAAGTCGCATTTCAGCGGACCCAGAGGAACCTAAAGAAGTTGTACCGAAAAAGAACATCTAACACAGCACAACACAGCATAGCACAGCACAGCACAGCATAGCACGCATAGCACAGCCCACTGGCTTCAATGCTACTGCTAATTCTGCCCGTCCTTCTGAGTTGGCCAAGGAGAAACCTATACTGCTGCTGCGGTATTTCGCTATTCCAACTGCCAACTGGTAGCCAACACGAAATGCACCCGCCGATCATATCTGCTCTTGTCTTCCTGTCTTCTTGATCCAGCCTCGTCGTGAGCATTTTTGCACTACAATCGCTAGTCTCCCCTGAGAGGCCGGCCTAAGCCAGACCCTATCACCAACCTATACCTGGGCTTACAAGACGATCAGCCGCAACGAGGGCCCTTTTTACCCAAGTTGCAGGACTGCCTACCAACTATGGGCCAAACCAACTATGGGCCAAACCAACTATGGGCCAAACCAACTATGGGCCAAACCAAAAGAAAGAAAAAAGAAGAGAAGAAAACTTGCAAAAAAAAGCCAAAAAGGATTCTTCCCACCCCCTGTCGTGATACACAGCCCCCCCTGTTCCTACAAACTTCCCACACCAAGCCCTGGCTTTCCTGGAAATGGCCGATGCAGCATTGTGTTCTTTTTAAGCTA
The DNA here is from genome assembly GCA_001513885.1 of Thielaviopsis musarum. Taxonomy (NCBI): domain Eukaryota; kingdom Fungi; phylum Ascomycota; class Sordariomycetes; order Microascales; family Ceratocystidaceae; genus Thielaviopsis; species Thielaviopsis musarum. Next base: position 27,766 of record LKBB01000188.1, read on the forward strand.
TACTCTTTTCGTTCAAGTCCTTCAAGCGTTTGAGCAAAGAATAAAAGCCTCAAGATAAGACGAGAAACACGAGAAAAAGTAAATCAACAAGATATTGAAAAGATTTGTGATGTCAAGCCGCATTTAAAGGCCCCACTTCTCGCGTGTAAGTTACCTTCTAACCCTAACGCGTCTCTGGGGGGG
>LKBB01000188.1:28162-52539 GCA_001513885.1 Thielaviopsis musarum
GGGGGGGGGGGGTTGATCGGCGGCACGAAAACCGGTTTTGGTCAGGGTTTGGTGGTCGGAGGGTTTCTTTTTATCTGCTGTTGTTTGCGCCGTTGGCAACTTGAAATGATGGGAATTCCCATGGTACAGCCTCATTCATGTGTTGATCTTCGTCTCGCGCTGTAGAGATTCTGTTGAAGGAAGCTATTAAGCTACTATTACTTGCATGTTGCGATAGAGACGACTGTAGACATGCTGGTTCACGACTCGGAAAAAAAGAAAGAAAAAAAAGACCAGATGATGTTCACCACGCTAAACATGGGATACCGGCTCGTCCATTTTTTTCATTCAACTTAAGTTGTTACGCAGAGACGAATAAAAAAAAAAAAAAAGAAGTGAAATAAAAAGAGGGCGCCAGAGAACTGCGAAATATGCCGGCAGCGGGCGAAAGGGCCTTGGCTATGGGTTCATCTTGCCTTGGCCGTATTGTGAATTTACTTGTAGCAATGTTTAGTACGACTACAGTACTCCTGGTAGTACTAGTAGTAGTAGTAAAACCAGCCCTTGCTAGCGCGCCCGTGTCGACGAACCGAAAGCAAAAGTCATCATATCTTTGGCCAATGAGCAGGACCAAACGCTTCCTCGACCTCATCTATAATTTGCCATTACATCTTACTCTCACATATCAAATTCTTTTATTTCCAGGACTACCAGCAACAGCCTACGACAACTCCCCATTCTACATACATTAAACACACGGTAGTTGCATATTGAATAATCAAACTTGGGCTTTTACATTTCCGCCCGACATTTCCCAGACCTTTCTCGTGTCCTAGTTCTTGACGTCGGTCGGAATTTAAATTTTTGCCACTTTCTGCCATCTACCCAGTCGGAGATGGTCGGAGTAGACCTGGAACGCCCGCATCCAGCAAAATCACGCACATCGCCCACGACAACAGCAGGACTATGCGGTGATGCCAGCATCTCCATCCATGTGCGATGATGCTAGTGCTGGCAACGTCCATTCCCATGGGGTTCTCCAATTGCCTATGTGCACCATATATTCTCCTATGTCTCAATCCATTGTGCTGCGTGCGCCCTGAGGAAAACGCTATACAAATTATGCCTTGCCATGAGCCTTACTGCACTGTTTATGCAGACATGGGTGCAAGGTAAGGCTGGCCCTAGCCGACTGTCAAGCAATAGCTTACATGATTCAATTCTCTTCGTTAAAGCAGTTTGTTTAGATACGTATAGCACATCCATACGGGTGTCACAAGCGGTGAAGCCCTACCCATCTAGTAGTATTAGTATTAGCAGTAGTAGTACTACGGAATACAAGCAGGTGTAGATCCTTCAAATGGCCGCTTTCGGCAGTACCTCCTATCATGATAGACCCTAAGCAGGGTCTGGCAGCCGGGGGTTTAGGGGGCCGGAAGTTGTTTGATTACAACATCAGATTGTTCGGTTCCTATTTCCGCCAGTTGCCGGAGTGGTGCACTACACGAGTGTGCCATTTGTATGTAACAACTACAAGCTACCACATATAACAAAAAAAAAAACCACTGAGAAGCAATAAAACCACTGAGAAGTAACAAGCCAAAATTTGCTGAGCTGTCTCGTGACCTGTGCTCCATGTGCAACACAAGTTCTAGGGCAGGTTCTAAGATTGTTGTAATGAATCCAATTCCCCCATTCACCGACTTCCCCCCCCCCCGAGTCTCGCCCTGTTTAATCCCCCTCCCCGGCTTGCCTGCCTTCGCCGAGGCTCTGAATTTCTTGGTCTGGGTGCTTGTTCTTAAAACGAATAACCCAGGAAGCTTGAATCCCCCAAAGGCAATGCCAAGCCACGGCAAAAAAAAAAAAAAACAGTCTGCTACCACACATGCGTGCTTACCTGCTGCGTTGCCGACTACGTTCAAAACAGCCCACGCTTCAGGAAACAGCGAATGCATTTTGGTGACTTTGTCTTTGCTGCATTGGCAAGGTCCTACGGAAGAAAAGGCCCCGATCAAATTTGGCTGTTTCTGTTTCTGCTTTGTCCAACAGTCTGACGAGAGAGTTTGTAAACAGCCCTTCAATCTCATCACTCTACGTTTCCTCGACTCTGGACTTCTTCTTTTTTTTTCTCTTGGCCCCCCTGTCATCTTATTTCTCCAAGACTTGCGTCTGTGCTAAAAGCCCTGAGCTAAAGTAATACTAGTGGGCAAACTTTGCTGCATGGAAGACAGCTTAAGTCTTATCCATCGTCTTCTGGAAGCTGCAATATTCACTCACATCTCTTCATCTTCCGCTAAATCACGGTTTGGCCTAACGAAGTACTAGTAAATCGTGCAACTTCGTTAACAAGTCACCTGTGCGTTTGTTCGCCATTTAGTGCAAGCTATATTTAAACCTGACAACTTTGTCCTTCTCAAGGGTCTAACCCTACTTCGACAAGTTCTCCTGTATCATCGTCTTCCATGCGGTGCTTGATCAGCACGCCATCCTTCATTTAACCAGGTCTAAGCTGCTTATTTTCGAAGCGTCCCATAAGACGAACAGCCCACTCTTTGGCAGTCTAGGAAATATACTCCGTATAGAAAAAAAACCAACTTTGATCAGCGGGTTGGCAAGCCGTTAGAAATAAGCGCGTGAATGCATGCTAAATCCAGCGTGCTGTGCCGCTTAATCGCCGCTATCTTGTGGCGATTGCTTTGCTTTGCTTGGCTGTTGCTTTTTGGCGTTTTGCCGTGGCTATTTTTGCTTCTTGGGCATGCCAAATCGAAATCGAGCGAAATTTCACTTGTTGATGCGACCTGCAACTCATATGACAAAACATCCTATTAGTGGGAGATATCGCTAAAACCCAAGGCGTAATGTAATGTAATGCACGCTTCCTCTGGCATGAAATTGGAGTATGCCTTGGCTAAGCCCATCCACAGTTGTCGGACAGCAATACGTGAGTTATGGCCGTTCCATAAAGATCTCTATATTGACGAATGAGCTCATCACACAAAGGGACTGTTGCGTATTCTTCGTACCACACCTAACGTCGGGCCGAAATATCCGTTGTTTGGCTTTAGTCTGGTGCTAAGAAGTCATTTCGACGAGATAAAAAGATATGCAAAAGAATTTCATATCACGGAATGCGACGTGACCGATATCAATGCTGGGACACGTTATTAATAATAATATACAGAAAAGAAGGTACTACTGGTAGTAGTAGTATCAGAAAAGGACATATGCACTGCTAAAACTCCATCGCTGAACAGAAACCCCGATATTGCGGACCCTAAAAATAGCACACTCAACTCAGGCCTCAACTACTCATCATCACTGTCGATAACCCGACGTGGCTGTTTTCCACGCGCCTTGGACGACGCATTCTCTCCGCCACTGTTCACCGAATCATCCTTTGTAGAACCCCGTCCACTCCCAGCCTATTCCTCCTCATCAGAATCATCATCCACCACACGCCGCCGCCGGCCCTGTCTCTGCACAGGCACACCATCTTCATCCGAGTCCGAATCGACAGCCACAGGCCTGTTACTGCTGCTCCCCTGGACCACATACGATGATACACCGCGATATCCCGTGCTCGACGGCTGCACGCGGCGATGCTTCTTGGGCCGCGACGCATCGCTTGCTGCGTCGCTGCCGTCATCGGAGTCGTCGGCCGTCGAATGACTGCGCTTCCGGGCCGGCGCCGCATCTGAATCCTCCTCGTCTTCACTTTCGCCCGAGGAAATAACCACAGTGCGCCCCTGACCACGCCGTCTGCGCGGCTCATCATCCGACAGAATGTCAATGTCGTCGTCGAGAATGTCATCAGCAGCGTCATCGGCGAATTCAACCTCGTCGTCCTCCACGACAAAGTCACTCTCGTAGCTGTCTTCGTGGTCGTCTGAATCCGAGTCGACACCAGAGCCGTGGATGATGTTGCCCTCGGAATCCATCGCCACTGTCCCGTGTGCAGCAGATGGGGAGCCGTGGCCGTCATCAGAGTCGCTATCATGTGCGTCCATTGCGTAGATGGCGACCTCTTCCTCTGCCTCGGAGAGGAAGACAGGCATCGGCCGATCGTCAATATCTGCCAGGGGCACGCCTTGTGTATTCGCATGGTCTCCATGATTCTCTGCAGCAGAACTCAGTTCACGGGGGTTTACACCTAGATGAACTATATCAACTCGTCGATCAAAGTTTACCGAGTACATAGGTATGTCGATACGCGTTTGACCCCATTGCGGCCCGTGCAACCGCTCAAAGTACATGGACGGAGGCCATTCCATGCGCTTAACCTCCACAAGCGGCCAAAACTTGAGGCTGGCCAGCATGTCCCAGTGCACAGTGGCTGGAAGATATTTAGGATTGCCGTGCTTTTTGGCAAGATCGACAAACTCACTAAAGGCCTTTTTGTAAGGACCACTACCAGAGCCAATGACTTCGCTGCCAAGCGCATTCGCGTGGTGCCAGACATCGGGGAAGCACAGGATCTGTGGGTACGGCTTGTTGACGCCAAACTCTGTGGGCTCAACCATGATATTCCGAATAGCGACAGCCTGGTCAGACTGTATCCATTTGGAAATACCCGCAGGGTTGCTCATCACCTCAGACTCCAGGAAAACATTCTTGAGGCGTGGGAACATGTTGAGGAAGTCAAACGACCACTTACACCTCCGGGAGGAGATTGACCCCAGTGCCCAAGGCCGAAAAGCCAGGTTCTCAATTATGTCAGTAGTTCCTGGAACTACGGTCAACTCCACATGCGACCAATACCCTTCGGAACGTTGGACCCAGATGATGTCTCTGATCGGGTTGAACCTGAGCTTCCCGTCTTCTTCTATGGGCAGCGTCTTGGGAAACCTGGCCATTCCAATCACGCGCGTCTCGTGGCTGATGGACATGAATATCCGCAGCCCGGATGTAAAAATCGATAGCGAGGGAGCGGCAAGCAGACGACTAAAGTCCAAGTCGCGCAGACAAACGGGCAAAATCCGAGGCGCATTGTTGATTTCGTCAAAGGCGAGCTCCCAGATTTGCAGGCGGAGTTCCGTCGGAAGACGCATAAACCCAGTAAAAGACTGATTCTTTAAGCGGCGGTTACCGGTCCAGGTGATTCGCAGAGCGCTTGCGGGCTTCGAAATGGCGGCATGTTTGGCGCGAAGCTTTTCGAGTGACGCACGCAGTTCTCTTTGGGATTCTAACGTCTCCCAGGGACCTTCGTCGGAGTCATAGCCCCAGTCCATAGCCTTGAAAAACTGACTGAAAGATCCTGGTCGTGGAGAGTCGGCATCGGAATCTAGATTGTCGCCGTGGTTGTTGAAGTCGTCTGAGTCGTTGTTTGCGTCAGAATTGTCGCCGTCGTCTTCTGAGGCAGACATATCGAAGAATTTGGCGGCTGACTTGAATTTTCTTCGATGGTGGCGTGCGCGACTGTTGAAACCGCTATCATCACTAGACCCTTCTTCATCGGGCTCTTCTTCATCGGGCTCTTCTTCATCGGGCTCTTCTTCATTAGACTCTTTGTCAGACTCTTCGTTAGACTCTTTGTCAGACTCTTTATCAGACTCCTCACCAGATTCTTCATTTCCCGAGCCTTCTTCATTAGATTTATCATCAGATGCAGAGTCTGCCTTGTCTGATGACCTATCTCTTGAACGCTGGCCAGAGCCTCGCGACTTGGAATGCTCACGCGAAGGAAACTCTGCGCCATCAGACTCATCCGAATCAATAAAGTTTGGACGCATTTTTAGGTTGCCGATGAATGTATAAACGGTGGTGAAAAATGTGACAAGTGATAAATCAGCGCGGAACGAATAGACAAGCGAGAAAAGAAGAAGAAAAACAAAGGTGGAAAAAAGGGAGATACAGATTGGTCAACGATGGAAGATGAAAAGTTAATGAAAATGGAATGAATATAAAAAGCAGGACGCCCTGATTAGAAAAAGCTTTTGGCAACTTTTCTGTGGGCGTGTATCTTAAAGTGGCAACTAAGAGCAAGCTTCGGGCAAAAAGCTGCTTGAGATTCACGCTTGCATAAAAATTCGTCTAAGTTGTTGCGCGAATAAGTGGAGATCATGTGACTTTGCCACCAACCCTACACTGTTTACGGTAACCCTCAAGTCCGTGTTAGTCTGCTAGTCGGCACGCTAAAACCACGATGGTCTTCAGTCCGCCACGGCATCCCTTTTTCATTCCGGACACGGCCAAAGATATGGCCAAAGAAAAAGAAAGTATTGCCAGACTTCTCTACAGATGATGAGAACCTTTGAGTTCAGGCGTTGTCTTGGAATCCTGCCGTCAATATCTAGGGATATGGTTTCATAGCTCGACTAGGCTTTCCAGGTTACCCAAACAGGCAGGACTCGGCTCGTGAAGTGGGCTTTGCTGGTACTAAAGTGCGCACGCAAGTCTTTAATCACACTAGAGACAATGTATGACAGACTATAGGCTGCTAGTTGGGTATTCAGCGTCGTTCTGTTGTGTCACTTGTGCAATGAATGCGAAACAGGAACCCATCTGCTTCGATGAACTATAAAAGAGCCGCCCCCCCAAACACCCAAGCAGGGTCTTTTACTGTGGCATCAGTTTCTGAGAACTATACCAAACATGTTCTCTCTCGCCTTACTCTGTCTTTTTGCTCTGGCGAACGCCCAGGGCCTCGGAACTGCCCCCGAGATCCATCCCCGTCTAACTACTTGGAGCTGCACTGTTGCCCACGGCTGTGTGCCTCGCCGGACATCCGTTGTCCTTGACTCCCTTTCACATCCTCTCCATGTCTTCAACTCGACTAAGCCATGCAGCGGCGAGGGCGGCGCTCCATACAAGTCAGTCTGCAATGACACTGTCAGCTGTTTATCCAATTGCATCATGGAAGGAATCACAGACTACGCCGCTCATGGAGTCTTTACGTACCCGTCGCGGTCGCATCCATATTTTCACCCTCTTCCGCCGCATGGATCGCTCAAGTCCAAGCCGCGTCGTTTCCATAATCATCCCCCTGGAATCAATAACTCTGTGCTGGAGCTGCGCCAGCTCAACAGCTCTGGCGTCTCGGTCAGTCCTCGCGTCTACCTGCTCCACGAGGACGGCCGCCAATACGAAATGATGCAGCTTGTCAACAGAGAAATATCATTCGACGTTGATGTCTCGCAGCTGCCCTGTGGCATGAACAGTGCCCTGTATCTCTCAGAGATGGACCGGTTTGGTGGCGCGGGAAAGGCAAACCCCGGTGGTGCCATGTATGGAACTGGATATTGCGACGCGCAGTGTCCAAAGCTGCCATTTATTAACGGCGAGGTAAGCCCTTCATCATCATCAACTGAAACCTTGTTTATCAGTGAAACGAATGCTAACAAGTCAGGCCAATATTCTCAACAAGGGCGCCTGCTGCAGCGAGTTTGACATTTGGGAAGCAAACTCCCAGGCCACCGCATTCACTGCTCACCCCTGCAATATCACTGGCCTCTACCGGTGCAAGGGCGATGAATGCGGCGTCGACGGTGTGTGCGCCGAAATTGGCTGCGGGCTCAACCCGTACAGCACCGGCGCGACAAACTTCTACGGTCCCGGAATGACGGTCGATACGAATCACACCATCACTGTGGTCACGCAGTTCCACGCCTCGCAGTACGGCGACCTAGAGAACATCCACCGCTTCTATATCCAGAACGGCACAGTCATTGGACAGCAGCGGAAGATTCTGAAGTCGCTCCGCAAGGAGCAGAAGGATAGGACCGTGTCGACGGATTCCACAGCGGAGACTACGTCAGCGTCTTCGTCTAAAACTACGTCGACTGTCTCTTCGTCCAAGAATACCACGAGCACTTCGGCGTCCAAGACCACCTCGTCGAGACTCCCCAAGCCGACGAATGGCACTGACACTGTAGATGAAGACTTTTGCAAGGCCGTGGACGCCAAAAAGTACCTCGATCTAGGCGGCACGCAAGCCATGGGTGAGGCCCTAGAACGCGGAATGGTCCTGATATTCAGTCTGTGGTGGGACGAGAGCTCTGGTATGGAATGGCTGGATACAGGAAATGCTGGGCGTTGTTCAGCAGAGAGCGGATATCCCAAGAATATTGTCAAGGAGGTGAAGAATCCGTCGGTCAAGTTCTCAAACATCAAGTATGGAGAAATTGGATCGACATATCAGTCAAGGTGTGGCTGGCCAAACGCACAGGTCAATTAAGTAGAGTAGATACGATACATGATTGAATAAATACACAATGATACTTCTTACGACAGCTAACAAAGAGAAACCAATTACAAAAAGCTAAACAAAAGAAAAGCAAACTGGGAAAAGAGATCAAAACTAAGGGGATATTTCATCACATATTAATCCCTAATCTGGATAGATAACCAGAGCGAGCGGTGCAGATCACGCGGACGAACTCCAGGCGTTCTTCCCAGGCAGACAGAGCGACCAGCGATTTCTAGCAAAAGGTTAGCACGATTCATTAGACATGAAGAAAAAGTAAAGAATCTTACCCTTCAGCAGACACTCAACATTAATGGTGACAAGGCGGCGCAGCGGCACCTGCGGCGGCTTCATGCCAATATTCGATGTCGGCTGCAACGCTCCCGAAGTCGTGTACGCCGTTCCAAAGCCCGGCACCGGAATCGCCACTGCATCCTCCGTGCCCGGGTTCGTCGTCGGCAGTTTCGTGCCCGACAGAACAGCGTCCACTACAGCCTCCTGCTGATCGTCACCCGTATCGACGGGAAATTCGCCCAGATCAATGTCTGCCTGGACAAATGTGGCGCGCGGGGGCAGGAAAATGCCCTTTTTGCGCAGGTACCATTCAACTTCGTCGCAGTCAAAGAAGCTGCCGCCAAAACCGGGAATGACCATATGGTTCGTGTCGTCAAACTGGTTACGCGCGTTCTCAATGTCAGGGTTAAACGGACCGTAGGCACCTTGGCCAATGACACTCGGTCTCGATTCGTCAGGCATGCCGGCGTTGCCAAAGGGAACGGAATGTCTCGACGCCTCAGTATTAAGAGACGACGGACCAGCATTCGCGAGCTGGGCCGTGATTGGCCCTCCGCTGGCTGGGATACCAGAGTAATCGGTATCCTTGGCACCGAAAAATGTTCCAGTGCCGCCGAGATAATGGAACGGGAAGTGCCAGTTGTTGAGAGACTCGCTGGTGGTCTTCTTGACGCAGTTGCTGAGTCTAGTCTCAATAGCCTCCCGGGACTCAAATAGGAGACAAAACCCAAACACAGCAGCGTAAGCATACGGCGGTGGGCTTGGATTCTTGATCAGGCCCAGGGCATTTTGATAAGAGAACCTCTGAAGCCGACGACCAAAAGTGATTTCCTGATGGGTGTATGTGGCGGGAAGTGGCAGGTTAACCGGGATAGACGGCGGCATACTCGCCATAGCAGCTATGGAAGAGGCGCTCGGCGCACACATAGTAACCGAAACATTGTAATTCTGATATTCAGATGCAGAATATCCAGGAGACCCAGTCATTCCTGCCGAAAGGTACGGCGTGATTGGCTCGGGTCCAGAGGTCGAGGAATTGATATTATCCGGAGCCTGGTAGGTAGGTGGGAATACCGTCGCGTCAGATCCAAAGCTGTAGACAACAGACGAAGAAGAGCCAAAGGTGTAATCTTCCAGGGACGTACCATGGACGAAGCTCGCGTTTGTGTGCGAGGGCTTAGCTACGACTTCATATCCCTGGTTTTTGGACGACGAGGCGATTCCAGCGGGGATAGGGTGGGGAGCATTCAGACCGCGGACATCATCAACGGTGGCTGCAGGAGAGACGTTGTCTGCGGGTGCAGGCATAGACCCGGGGATGGCAGAAGAGGTATTGTAGTGGACTCCGGAAACCGATATAGGGAGCTTGCGGCTGCCGTGTTGCGGGTTGGTCGAGGCGGAAACCGAGCCAGACCCGGACCCAGACCCGTACCGGGCGCCAGCTATCGATGTGGCCGACGGGTGACCAGGCGCAACGTTCTGGGACGAGTTTCTCGAAGCACGAGCCGACTGGAGATAGTCTTCAGCATCGACTTGAGCCTGCCTATTGAACTGCGTCGCATCTGTTTCAATATTGCGCACCAAAATTTGATCATACGGGCTGGCCGGGCGCTTCGACAGGGCCGTTTCCAACAGGTCAATGGGAGCGGCCGAGGACGAGCCGGCTTCACCCAGCTCTGGCCCTGATGTACCGGCTTTATCTTCCGATTCGCTGGCCCCCTGTTGTTCAGCTGACGCCTTTTTGGCTAGATCAAGAAACTCTTGCGTCGTGTCATGCAAGTGACGGGCAAATTCCGGCATGGAGTTGGGAATTCCATTCTTGACTGCGACATCGTACAGCCTGAGAAAAGCCTTGCTCATGTCTTCATTGGCTTGAGACAGCGCATCGACCTGGGTCTGCAGCTTGGAAATTGTCTCTTCCTTGCGACTGCGGTAGGCACGCTGAGCGAGACGAATCTGGGTGCGACGGCGCTGCAACAACGGTTAGTGGGTGGTCTGATTATTTTTGCCCACTAGCGATTGTTCAGTAATCTTGCGATCACTGATCAACCGCACGGTTGCATTCGTTTGAAATGACAGCGATCCAGGGAGTGTTTGTAGTATATATACATGTATATATGTGCTTTCCTTTGTCTAGGTCTAAGCGGGAACTTAAAACTTACATCAGCCGCCGACTCTTCGGCGTTAATTCTTTCGACTCTTGGCCGTCCACGCTGTCTTTTGCCCTTGTCGTCCGCGTCGGCTTGACTTTCCACGGGGTTTGAAACAGCATCCTCGCGATTACGCTTACGCGACGAAGAGGCGGCATTATGCGCATCGTGCGACGAAGGCTCTCCTTCCTCTAAGCCAATATCGTCCAGGTTAACAACAGCGTTGCTAATCCGGGGGTCGGGCCCGGTTGCGTTAGGCGGGGCCATCGCAACTGAGAACCACGAAATATACGGATTCCGTAATTCTCCGACAAAGGGAGTTGAATGGGCGGGCAGATATCCCGTATCTAGCGGCGGCAGAGCGTGCTGTTGGCTAAAATACTGGAATTGATGGTGTTGTGCGAAAGATGGTTGGTCGAAGCCGGACAGACGAGGCTGAAGAGATGATGAATATAAAAGTTCTTGGTGGTACGACGGCAACTGCTCGTTCACGGGAGTGGAGCGAGAGTGGAAGTGGTGGACAGGCGGAAGCAATTGCTGCTGTTGCTGTTGCTGTTGCTGTTGCTGTTGTTGTTGTTGTTGTTACTGTTGCTGTTGCTCCTGGTGGCGTTCGTAGCTTCCAAGAACAAACGCTGACCCTGAATTTGTCTGTCGCGCAAGAAGCGAAGAAGTCGACGACGAGGAAGGGGCGAAAAGTTGAAAGGTGGGAAGAGAAGCAGGAGCAGAAACTTCATTAGTACTACAGCCACCACTTTCGGTCCTGGCACAGTTCCAGGGTGTCTGGAGATGAACACTGTGGCTGAGTGGAAACCCGGCTATTGTCTGAGGGCCAAGGCCAATATTCGTCGTGGGTGCTGCAAGCGACGTTGCTGTTGACGCTGTTGGCTCTGATGGTGGTGAAGCCTGCAGAAATGAAGGTGTATCGCGTGAATGTAGACTCTGCGCAACAGCAAAAAGATTTCGCAGACACAGCAGGCGTGGGTGCAGCAGATGCAGGGTTTCTGTCCGACCAATTTCTCAACAGCGAGTTGCTGTTAACAGCAGGAGGACGAATATACGTATCTGCGCGAAAACGAGTATACAGGGCCGGGGTGGCTGTTTGCGTCTGTAGAGGCGGCTGATGCTGCAATTGTGGTGCGATGGCAGAGCCAGAAGCAGGACCAGAAGTAGAAGCGGAATTAGCACTCGGGCTATTGTCTCCCTTTTGCGGTTGTACTTGTTGTGGTTGTACTTGTTGTGGTTGTACTTGTTGTGGTTGTACTTTTTGTGGTTGTACTTGTTGTGGTTGTACTAGCAGTAGTTGTTGGTCGGAGACTATCTGCGGGAGCTCTTGCAGGCTTTGGTGTTGCAGCTGATCCTCACCAATCCCGGTCGCAAGCAGGGAAGTAGTGGCACGAAAATTATCTGAATAGGAATACTCAACGGGTCGGCAGCCGGCTATGGATTTTTTACTTCGTTGGTTCACAGCAGTATCGTCGGGATAGCCATGAAAGTCAAAATCAAAGCGAGGAGAACAGGGCGACCAAGGAGGTGGCAGCAACTGACTGTCCTGGAACAGAAAGCGTTGCGCCCACTGAATGCAACTGCGAGCGTGATTGTGACTGCTCATGCGAATGTGGCGGCAACAGCTGGCCTGTGGCCTGCACATTCAGGGCCACATGCAATGGAAAATGTGCCTGTGATGGGTCATCTTCTCGCTGATTACGGAATGGTGCAGCGGCTTCTATATCCGATGGAAAACTTTCAAGTCCGATAGGCCCAGAATGGGATTCTGCTGGGGTCCCCTGTTGGGGGCCGGTCAGGGGCCTATCTTGATCCACCTGCTGCTGTTCTTTTAGACTGTAACTGGCTGTAATCGCACTAATAAGGCCATGACCACAGGCGTTATAATCATCCTGACCACCAATTTGGCGTGGTAAAAGGCGGAAAGCCTATTCCTTCCAGCAGACTTTCTAGGGTTTGGTGTCGATATGTCTAAGCGAGCGACAGTTCTTTAGCAGGAGCGTTTTTGAAGAATTATCGTAAAGAAGAAAAAAAAAAAAAAAAAAAAAAAAAAAAAAGAAAAAGGGTTAAAAATTATAAAATAAATGAAGAATATATGCTTACCAATTTGTCAAGATTATCTCTTTTCTGGCCGAAATATTCGTTCTCGCTCATGTAAGTCCCAGGGACAAAGCATGATGGAACGAATGTGTCACGACGGTCATGGTATGATGGGGTCCATTCACCGCTATACAAGACATGACCATCAATTCCAGGTAAGTTTCCGAGCCGGTGTTGGCTAATGCCGGGATTTAAAAAGGATACGGTACTGTGGAAACCCGTCATAGCTGTAACTCTTCGGGATATTGACAAGTATTGGTTTCAGACAACAAAATGGTAGACAATCCGAAACGAAGCTTTTGGATGAAGAGTTTCCAGGAACTCAAGCTTAGGTTGACATCCAAACACTCGCATATTATACTTTTCATTATCATCTTAATCAAATCTCTCTCTGTCTCTCTCTCGCAGTACTTCCACAGTAGAATCAAGATTCGGAAGCATCTTCAGCTGGGACTGATCTCGGCCCACAGATAATGTGCTTAAAAAGGACCTCTTGACGTACCGAGTACACATTAGTATGGAACGTCCGCCACACATTTACACCGTGGTTACAAGCGCTGAGAAGACAGCGTCACTATGATCCCGTATATACTGCTAACATGCGTGGGGCCACCGGTCTCTGCCAAGGTTCAGCACTCGCAGTACAACACTACAACTTGCTTGTTGATATTGCAACAGAGAGTACCCTACTTCATATATGTCATTTTATAGGACTCCTCGCCTGTTATTTCTCTTCTTCCATCTTCTTGTGAGCGGCATAGTCGGAGCATGCTCTCTTGATTTGATAGCTCAACCCTAAGTGTGAGAGTGGTCGGTACATGTCACAACTCCAGGGCAATTGACTCCTCGCTTCTATAGGTCGGGGCTCCAAGATAAGCTCTTGTATACCGCATTGGTGTACTCATGTGTTGCTTCTACCGTCTCTTTGCCCACTCTTGGCAGCTGAAACACACTTCTAAGATGCAACAGTAGTTACTCCATGGCTCGGGAGATGGGATATATGTCTTTCATCACATAATAATAAGCCCCTAAGCAAACCATGAAATCCGAAAATATTAGCTTATACCGAGAATGGTCAGTCTAAGGTCTTTCTGACCTCCGTGTGTCTGATTAACGTTCAGTGCAAGATTTGCATTATTAGTCGGATATTGTGCCTGAGTTCTTTACAAAGCTCCCATTTTCCGTCTAAAATGACTACACCAGCTGGGGGAACGACCCCATTTCGTCCGGCCCTAGTAGCGTACTGGTTTGTACCGCACATTTGAGTCATGTAAATACATGCCTAAATTTACTATTACTGACATTGACGTACCCCTTACTAAATAGTGTGGAGGGCTTCACTGTCCCCAGCATATCAGACTGGAGGCCGTAAATAGTAAATATCAATGTCTTACTCCAAGGCCGTCTTCGCATCCATTTTCATACATAACACGCATGTGCTAGCATGCATACACATAGTGAGCTTTTTATATCATCCACTGCGTGTTCAAGAGTACGGCAGTTACTGTACACAAAGTCGTAACGGAGACATATGAGATAACGCAATACAGACCACGTTAAATGCTTGTGGTTTTGATTACTATATCTCAAGTATCAGATGACACAAGGATGCGCTTGTGCTATACAGTATTTACGGGTTCTTAGCACGTATGCGTAAATCCTATTCCTATATCAATAACACATTATCCTGCTATTAGTTGAACGGCATATATTACGCTTTGTGTATCCTGAGGACCCCTCCTACAATATGCGCTACTCCTTTCGGGAGAAGTTTGCATAAAAACTTTGGTACCATGTGATTCGAGACGGGACTACTTTGTTGGTCGCACAGAACCAGAATAAAGTTTATAGTGTTAGTCTTTTCATCTGAGCAAGCAGCACCTCAACTCAGTTGTTCTATAAGCTAGTTTAAGTTGCGTCCTGGACTTTTAGGCCGACTGGTACGAAGAACACCCGCGTGGACATGCTCTTTTTAAAAGTATCAGATTGTCGGGAAGATCCAATGTATTTATTCCAATGGGGTATATTCCATTGACGTAAATCCAAACTGTTAAGTGAGCTAAAACGTATATTTACATGAGCAAAAAGTTATTGGGTTTTTAAACAGAGTAGGTTGAAATCAGATGAATTAATGGCCAGTGTACGTGATGCTGTTTCTTTTGACAAGTCGCGTGACTTACGAACATGCTTTGTAAATATTTTATGCCATCTTCATTCTTTGGTGAAATTTAGTTAGGGTTATCGCACCTGCACAGTATGAGCCTAAAGGGTTACATTGCTGGGATTGGCAGCAATTGTGTATCAGTCAGCCTTGAAAGTCAGCTTAAAGATGCCTTTTCAAAGTGCCATTTTGAACTTTCTAGTTAAACATGAAGTATATTCAAATTTTGAAGTACTCTGTAAATATTTCTCTTCCTTAATTCCCACAACATTCTCTTCCTTTCATATCTCTATCACCATTACATTTCGCTTGATATTTTTCCTGGTCTTACAGACCCCAGTCATTCCTTAAAACATAGTATTCGACATAGTATACGGAGTACTACGTATATATTTATCTCTCCTGTCTCACTTGTCCTGCTCAGACCAACAAGCTAAACGAACGGACCAGGCCAAGCTATGATATCGGTCACATCCAAGACTCAAGTAATATCTGCTCCGAATCAGGAGCCTACGAAATATGACGCCAAGATTTTTCTCGCTGGCACTACCAGCGCCAATAACGATTGGCGCAGTCGTCTACAAGACGAACTGGAGAGCCGCAACGCAGAAGTGACTGTCTTTAACCCATTCCGCCCTGACTGGGACTGGCCGTGCGATGCCAAAGACCCTCGCTTCAGAGAGCAAGTGGAGTGGGAGCTAGAGAAGCAGGAGGCTGCAGACTTGGTGGTTTTTAACCTCTGTCCAGGCACTGAAACCCCCATAAGCTTGATGGAGCTCGGCTTGTGCGCAAAGACAGGCCCGGCAAAGATTGTGATGTGCCCAGAAGGGTACAGTCTACGTGGAAACGTGCAAATTGTTTGCGAGCGATACAGAATTGAGATACTCGACAGCGAGGAGACACTGGCGGATAAAATTATTTACTGGCTGAAGAATGAGTATACAACAGACAGAGCAACTGAGACAGCCAAGTGCCGGGGCAGCTTAAAGAAGGGATGGATGTCACGGCTACGGCTAAGGAAGGGAATGGAAAACAAGGGATAGGCTTTGGGAAAGTTGTTTGATAACTAGTCGGGTTGACAATATAGGATCAAATAAGTAGTAATACTAGTATGAAGACACATGTACTGTATATGAATAGAATATTCTGTAATGATCAAAGTGTCGCGGTTTGATGTGCCGCTTAGCTTGCGCTTTGCTCCAAAGCCTTGCCTGGTTTCCCATTTTGGACCGACAGGCCTGTCAAAATGCATCGGGTCAATTGAATCCTTGTGACGTCGACAAGGCAGTGAGTTTCGGCGTGACAGGGAAAAAGGACGGAGTCAGCGAGCAATAGCATAACCTAACCAGTTGGTAAAATGGTACCTGCTAGTTTTAGTTTGTAGACCGCATATTCCGAGAAGCTACAACGGCAGCTGCCCGTTGAAGAAAAAAAAGCAGCTGACCAAATGATATGGGATGAGTTGAGTTGGGGAAGGAGCCAGAATAAGGCTACTTAGCACCACTTTTAGCCTACCGGGCCTCTTTTGCCGCCTTGCCCCCTCTAGCATAGCATACTTTCTCTGTAAGCTAATCCTGCCTCTTTTTTTTTTTTTCCCCGGTTCTTGTCATCTCGATAACTTTTCGCCTCTAACCAATACTACAAAGTGGGCTCAGCCTTGGAATCCAATTTAGATTGTTTAAATTTCCTGAATCGTCCATCCGCTTTTGGCTAGTAGCCGTTGTTGTTTATTTTGCCTCCCTTGATTTTTCACCCCCCATATAAATAGGCTTCTCTTCCCCGCCATGGATGACCAATTCAGTGGAAGAACTGACGACGACCTTTTCTACGACGACTTTGAACCTGTTGACGGCGAAGTCATTATTATGCCTGATATTCCTCTTGAACTTGCCGCATCATTCAACAAGAAGAATACTACTACTATCATTCCGACTCCTGATACTATTTCTATTAAATCAGAACCCACTCGAGATTCCGCAACCATGATGGAATCACCCCAGATCCACTCGGCCGCCCCCGCTGTCGTCTCCAAGCCCTCGGCGCCGCGCAGAGGCCTCGCTAACTCGCGTTTCGCGCCGAAGCCAGGCGAGGAAGACGAGTCGCCTTTCAAGCCGTCCTCGCCTGCGTCACCGCCGAAATCGGCGAAGAAGAACACTCGCTCCAAGGGTGAAAAGGGTGCAAAGCCCAAAGACACCGCTTCGCCGCCCCCGAAACACGCCACGCCTGCTTCGCCGCCTCAGAAAAATGCCGCCCCTGCTTCACCTGGCCGCAAGAACGGTGTCAGCCAGAAGAACTCGATTCAGGTCCCGAAACAAAAGAACCAGTCGCCATCTCCGTCCCGTCGAAACCGATCCGCAGATAAGAACAAGCCGAGCAGACAACCTAGCCGGCGAGAGAAGAGTCCTGGCTCCCATGGTGGCCAGGGTCAACGCCAGCCGCGCAAGCCCGCTGACTCGGCTCGCAATCAGTCTGGCGCAAACCCGCGCACCAAGATGTCTGAGGCTGAGCTGACCGCTAAGATGGATCAGATGCGTCTGCGCAGCGCTGAGGCGACCAAGAAGTTTGAGGCCGCTGAAAACGACAAGACGCAGCACGCTGCTGCCGTCGCCAAACACAACGAAGAGATTCAGCGTCGCCGAAAGGCCGAGGAAGAGCGGAAAAAGGCTCAGGATTCAGAGCGCCAGCGGAACCGGGAGAAGAAACTAAAGGCTATGAAGGACCACGATGGTGCCTGGGATCAAGCCAAGTTCTCCCGGGAGTCTGGTGCCCCGTCGCCCCGCAACTCTGGCCGTGGTGGCAGAAATGACAGAGGTCCCCGCCGTGACGACGATAGTCATGAGCGCACGGCAGCTATGGATGGAAATGGCCCACAAAACTCGCTGCCTGTGTTGAGATCAGATGGCGGCAAAGGTGGAAAGGGCGCTGGCCGGAATCGTCGCAACGGCCGCAGCAAAAACTCGCCGCCGGCGCCATTGGCGCGCATTACGGTCCAGGAGGTTGCTCCGGTGCCGGTGTCTGCGTCCCTCACACCTGCTATTGTTAATGAGCCTGTAACGCCGAAGCCGCTGACGCCGCTGCCGTCGTTCGACATTGGCAATTGGGGCGACGAAGTGGAGGAGTTTGAGGCACAGCAGCAGGCCGCCAGAATGTAGCGGGCATCTACTGCCGCGTCTACCCATCCTTTTTTGTCATTTGCCTTTTTGTCTTTGGTCTCATAATATGTCGGTTTTGGTCGGATTT
Organism: Thielaviopsis musarum; assembly: GCA_001513885.1. Classification (NCBI taxonomy): domain Eukaryota; kingdom Fungi; phylum Ascomycota; class Sordariomycetes; order Microascales; family Ceratocystidaceae; genus Thielaviopsis; species Thielaviopsis musarum. The sequence goes on from LKBB01000188.1 coordinate 46,272, forward strand.
CTCGTTTATTTGGCGCCTTGATGGCTTGTTTTCGTAGTACACCTTTCTATCATTTTATACCCTGTTGTCGGCACCATAATTAATCTCGTACAAACATCAGTATAAGCGCTGTTTAATTAGAAATTACATGTATTCATTTATTCTTTATCAATCTGAAATTCCATCTCAAAATTATTTGTATGATTTGATTGTTTGATATGCCAGTGCCCATGCGCCAAAACGTCCATGCCAATTTTAAATAAAAGAATCTGAAATAAGTGTGCCCAGTACTGACTCCATAACGCCCATCCTGTGATTCTGTCTGCTCGACTCGGTCGATTACCACCGGCCGCGATTCCGGCCACCCTTGTATCCACCGTTGCCCCGCGATCCCCGTGAGCCGAAATCATCATCGCCACCACCGCCGCCGCCGCCGCCGCGCGTGCGCGAGCGCATCTCTTTGGGGAAGGCCTCGTACGCTTTACGCATCTGCGCATAGCCCAGGTGCATCTTGCCATAGAAATGGTCTGCCAAACGGCGGTCATTGTCCAGACGGCTCAGATACGCGCCGCATACATCGCAGACCTGCAGCTTCTGGTGGCCCGAGGGACCGCTAGTCTCGGACAAGTCGCGCAGGTCTTTTTCACGATCGGCCTTGGTTTGCGCGTACTGGCGCACGCGGTACAGCTCGTCAATGGCGCGATGCACCTCGCCCAACTCGCCCAGGATCTCCACCTCCATTTGGCCGTTGTGGATGCTGCCCGACAGGCCCGAGATAGATTTCAGCAGATTGTTAGTCTGGCGGATTTCGTCGGCGGTCTTTTCGAGACGGCGCTGGGCCTGGTCGATGCGTACGTTGCACGATTCAATGTACTTTTGCAGGTCGCGCATGTAGTCGTGTTCGAAACCGAGCGCTTGCTTTTCGCGCGGAGGAAGCGCTTCGTAGTCGGCCTTGAGATTTTCTGAGTGCACGCGCGTGCAAGGGCCGAGGTCCTAGAATGGAGTTAGTATGGATAGAATAGAGTGGGGAGAGTGTCGAGGGTGGGCTTTTAGAGTGTAGGGGGTGGGCTATGAAGAGCGTGCAAATAGAGTGGACTCACCTGCTTAGTGTTGGTAAAGAGGTCATGCGGACAGTTGCCGACAATGTACGAGCGACACACTTTCGGGTCGCGAATGTTGAGCTGCGCCGAGCGTGACGACGAAGCGCCCATGAGCTGCTCGAGCAGCTTTCGTTGTTCGGCCGCCATTTGGTAGTATTTGTGGAGAGTAGAGTGGATTTAGTACCAAAAGAGCCAGTTGAGTGCTCACTAAGGGACGGAAACGAGTAAGAAAGTATAATGAAACGTGTTGAGCGATGACGTCGCAGAGGCGCAAACAGATCGCAAGGCTGAGAAAACTTTCTTGTTTGCAGCCAAAAAATCATGGGCGCGGCTGGCTGCCTCAGGCCTGTCAACCCTAGTGGCTGGAACCCTTCATTGACCTTCATTGACACCCTAGCAAATAACCCTACATCCTTCAGCACTTAAACATAACACAAGCTGCTATATTCTATTCTGCCGTGTTCCACCGCCCAGATGTCAGTGCTGAGAGCTGCCAGCTGTTGCTTAACCTCCAGGGTTTATGCCCACCAAGTAGCATCATAATAAAGCGACATCTTTGTCGCTTATTTTCAATTTCAGCTTCAGTTGCAAAACGAGAACGTGGAAGATTAGTTTCGAGACTTTTACGGTCGAATCCAGTTTACGACAATCAAATACCGACCGAATTGATTAAATATAACCACGAGCCGTGAATGCGCATCTAGTCCTAGTTTCTCCGACCCTCGCCAACGCTCTTTACCATGCGGCTGTCCGGCTTGCTCGCGGCCGCTGCGGCCAGCTTTGCAGCCGCCGAAGCAGCAGGCACTGGTGACAGTTCGGAGTACCACGAACAACTAAACTTCCGACCGCTACCACACAACGGCCTCCTGGCTAGCTTCAACTTCCGGGCGCAACAATCCGTGGCAGACATCTCGACACAGAACTTTCGGCTGTTTCCGCGCTCGCTTGGTCAGATCCTCGAGTACTCGGGCACCAAGGAACTGCATCTGCGGTTTGCGCTGGGCCGCTGGGATGCTCAGAGCTGGGGTGCGCGGCCGTGGGATGGCAAGAAGGAGGGCGGGACGGGCGTGGAGCTTTGGGCGTGGCTGGACGCGGCGACGGAGCAAGAGTGAGTTTTTTATTTACGCAGATTGTGAAGTAGTGAGTAGTTCTGACTTTTTGTGTGTTAGGGCGAGTGAAAAATGGCGTATCTTGACGAATGCGCTGTCGGGCCTGTTTTGCGCGTCTCTCAACTTCATCGACGAAACCCGCACGACGCGACCGGTCCTGTCGTTTGCCCCCGAAGGCGACCACTTTGTTAACGGCACCGAGTCGAATTTGAAACTACTTCATGGTGTTTTGCCGCACGAGGTTGTTTGCACGGAGAACTTGACACCTTTTCTCAAGATGCTTCCGTGCAAGGGAAAGGCTGGAATTGCGACGCTACTGGACGGCCACAAGCTGTTTGACGCCTCGTGGCAGAGCATGGCGATTGATGTGAGACCAGTATGCAAAAATGGCCCTGATGACTGTCACCTCGAGGTTGACCAGACCATTGACATGGTCCTTGATATTCCGCGCTCAAAGCGGCCTAGAGGTTTGTTTGCACGAAACGTTTGTTAAAGTACCTTACTAACTGGATAGACAACCCGATACCCCGCCCGATTCCCGCCGACGACATGAAGTGCGACGAGACGAAATCATACTACCGGACCGACGCCTGCTACCCGATTGATAATGTCCTGGGCCAGGAGTGGGAGCTGTCGCAGGTCTTTGGCAAGACCATCCGCGGCACTTGCCCGCTCGCCGAGCCTGATGCTGCGCCCGTGTGCGTTACCGTTCCCGGATCCCGCACGATACTTACAGCGGGCGCCTCTAGCGAAATCCGCACCAACGAGACGCAGCGCTGCTTCAAGCTGCAGCCCAACCAGGAGTTCAATCTGCAGGTTCCGTACCTCGAGAACGACGGCGCTGGCGGAGCCGAAGTTAGCAGCTACGTGGCCCCGTCGACACCACCGCTGTACGTCGAGCGCAGTCTGACGGGCTATGGCCAGGAACACGGCGGCGTGCAGACGCTGCTGACGAATCCCAGCAGCACCGACACGGTGGAGTTTGTGTACATGGAGTCGCTGCCATGGTTTATGCGCGTGTATGTGCACTCAGTCGATCTGCGCATCCAGGGCAGGCCCGGCACGCAGTCGCACCTGATCAAGGAGGTGCACTACCGGCCTGCGCTGGACCGTGTGCGCGGGTCACAGCTGGAGATTCGCATGCAAGTACCGCCGGCTAGCACAGTGGTACTCACGTACTCGTTTGAAAAGGCAATTCTGCGGTACACCGAGTACCCGCCCGACGCCAACCGTGGCTTTGACGTGGCGGCGGCTATGGTGCGTGTTATTTCGCCGGTGCAGGCGAGTCTGCGCACGACCAGCATGCTGCTGTATCTACCGACGCCCGACTTTAGCATGCCGTACAATGTGATCATCTTTACGAGCACGGCGGTGGCGCTGGTATTTGGCGGGCTGTATAATCTGCTTGTGCGGCGGATGGTGGGGCAGGATGAGGCACCGACGTCATTTATACGGCAACAGGTGGCGTCACTCAAGTCGGCATTGACCAAAATAAAGGGAAGGGGAAAGACGGAGGTGGCGGGAGGAGGAACGAAAACTACGTCCTAAGGAAATTTGTTTGTCGTTTTGTTATACAGCGTTATTTGAATTACAGTGGGCTTACTTGTCCTACAAATGCATCTTCAGGCTCAGGCTACCCAATTTCAGGCAGGAGTCTCGATTACAGCAGGCCCAATAGGAGTGAATTCAGTGGGCTCAGTGGAGTCAATGGTTCAATTGAGGCTAGATAATTATGCACAGGAAGATGATATAGAAGGCTCTATAAAGCCACTAGAGCAGGACTTGCTTAGAATTCCAGCTGCTTACACACACTGCGAGTAGTAGGAATTCATGACCTTGCAAGTAAAGCCCGTGGCACAGGTCGTGGCGCCCGTCCAGTTCTTACCACCACACTGGCTGTACGCGGCAGCGGTGCCGGAAGATGAGCCAGACGACGAAGACGTGGTAGCAGCGGCCGCTGAGCTGCTGGTGCTGGTACTGGTGCTAGTGCTGGTGCTAGTGCTGGTGCTGGTGGCAGCCGAAGCGTTAGTAGTGACAGCACTGCCGCTTGACACAGAGCCGGAAGCGTAAAAAACGCCACGGCCGTTGGTACCAACGTACACCTGATCAGCCACGTTGTTGCTGCCAGCAAGCACACAGCTCTGCAGCGACGAAAAGCCCTGCTTGTCACCCTGGATATCCGCCCAGGTCGAGCCGCCATCAGCCGAAGCGTACAGCTTGGCGCCAGCCGAGCCGTCAGCCAGCACGTAGATGTTGGTGCCCGAGGAACCCTTGCCCAAAGCAATGGCGTACGCGTTGCTAATCACGCCTTTGCCCAGAGCGGAAAAGGTCTTGCCAAAGTCCTTGGAATTGAACACGCCGATGTCGGTCGATATGTATACGCTGCCGCCAGTGCTAGGGTGCGCGGCAATAGCGCGGATGGCGCCAACGCCTGTGAGCGACGACGCGCCGCTCTTGGCAAACGTGGCGCCGCTGTCGGACGACACGTAAAAGTTGCTGCCCGAGCCACCATAAAAGTACTTGGCGCTCTTCTTGTCCGAGGCAATCACGGCGGCCGACGGCAGCGACGACACGACCGAGAAGGTGGCCGAGTTGGCCGATTGCATGACGCCGCTGTTGGCCGTCGACCACACAATGCTGGTGGCGTCGGCCGACAGAGCCACCGAGCCACCCGCGGCCGTGGTGCCGGCCGCGTAGTTCTTGTACCACTTGACACCGCCATCTGTGGACATGGCAACCTGCGGAGTGCCGGTCGAGTCGCCGATGCGGACAATATTCTTGGGCGACGTGCCGGCATAGTCGACACCAGTGGACGATGTGAAGGTGGGGGTACCCCACATGGTGCTGGGCGATGTGCCGAGGTCCGACGACGAGGCAAACGTAAAGCCAGAGTCGTCGCCCACAGCAGCCAGGAGTTCAGTGCCGTCGGGAATGCTGGCCAGGCCGAGAACAGCCATCTCCTCAATGCCAGTGGCTACGACGTTAATGGTGATGTTGTGCACGGTATCCCACTTAGTCAGGTCGTTGCCGCCAAACATGGTCAGCCCGGTGCCGTACACCCAGTGGTCGGAATCGTGCGGGTCAATCTCCAACGACTCAATCATCCAGCCCAGCTTCTTGGTGTCGTCAGCCAGAAACTCGCTGATCCACGGAGCTGCCGTGTATTTGCTGCCGTAGTACAGCGAGCGTGTCGGGTACGACTCCCACTCCCACAGCTGCGACCACGTAGCGCCCGAGTCGTTGGACCGGAAGATTTGCGCATCGGGCCACCACGAATTTAGCGCGGCAACCATGATGGTGCCGGGGTTCTTGATGTCGACGCTGAGACCGCCAAAGCCAAAGTACAGGTTGCTGCCGGACACGGGGGTAATGTCGGTCCAGCTGCTGCTCTTCAGATTGTACCGGTACACGCCGCCCATGGTGCCATCGTACGGGCCAGTTCCGTCGCTGTACGACAGATACAGGGCATTCTCAGTGGGCGACAACCGGCACTTGTGCGGGAAGTACTTCTTGGGCTGGTTGGGCACCGCCGCCCACGTCTTACCGGCATCCTTTGTCTGCCAGACAGACGCGCCCGAGGTGCTGTTGTCGGCAGTACCGATAAAAATGCGAGCAGTGGCGCCATCAACAGTGCCCGAGGTCGAGTCAAAGGTGACAAACGTCAGACCCTGCGGGTCGTTTTGGTAGCCGTTGGGGTCGTTGGGGTTTGGCGCAAACGAGCCGGTGTCGGTGAAGCTGGTGACTTTGGCAAAGGTATTGCCGCCGTCAGTCGACTTCCACAGGCCTTTGCCCGACCGCGCACCAAAGTAGATGATGTCCGAGTTGGCCGGGTCGACGGCCAGACGCTCGCCCATACCACGGCCGGGCATGTTGCCGCCAACCTTGAAGCTTAGGTTGGTAATCTCCCAGGTATTGCCCTTGTCAGACGAGCGGATGATGGCGCCGTTGTTGGGGTCCCAGTCGTTGGTGTACATACCGACAGCAGCGTAAACCTTGTCTTCATTCTGGGGGTCAACGGCGAGGGCGTCGCAGCCCCATTTGTTCCTAAGGTTGTTAGCCAGGATTGGAGGGGGACGGGGG
>LKBB01000191.1:0-42698 GCA_001513885.1 Thielaviopsis musarum
GGGGGGGGGAGTGTGCGTGTGTTTGTTTGCTATCAGGCTAACAGGAACGAGATACTGTATTTGGTAACGGGGGCTGAATATGGTATGGTGAAAGGGAAGAAGTGAAAAAGAGAGGAGGTGGGGTTTCTAATATTGATGGCTGGCCGGGGCCGGAGGATGGTCCGGGGTGGTTAAAGGAAGAAACGCCGGAAGCTGAGTTATAGATGTAAAGTTAGATCTACAAAGTCCAGTGATTACCTGGACAGTCTACTTCTCTCGTGACAAACAAGGGACTTTTTGTCTTTCCCAAGGGACTCTTGACAAGCCGAAGCAAAAAGAAAAAAAGAAAAGAAAAAAAGAAAAGGAAAAAGAAGAGAAAAGAAAAAAAAAGAATAAAGGAAATAAAAGAAAAAAAAAGAATAAAGGAAATAAAAGAAAAAAAAAGAATAAAGGAAATAAAAATAAATAATAATAAAAGAAAAAAAAAGAAAAGAAAAGAAAAAAAAAGAATAAAGGAAATAAAAATAAATAATAATAAAAGTACCAAAACCCATGATTAAGTGTGACAACATATCAGCAACCCAATCTTACGTGCCACTCACTTACCTCACAATCCTCTCTATCGCCCATCCCTCTCTTTCTGCTTCGTTTTCCCCTCGATATTTGTCGAGTAAGATGAAATTAAGTCCTCTTTTGCCTGGGAATTCTGTATGCCAAGGTCCAAGTCCGTCGAGGGGGAATAGCGCGGATATATCTTTCTTTGTCTTTTGCTAAAGTAGTTCTTTTTTTTTTCTTTTTTTTTTTTTTTTCTTCTTCCTCGTTAGCGTAAGCAATAGCTCTGGAAAAGGCTTGGCGCTAGAGTAACGTACGGTGTATAGAAATGAAAAAAAAAAGTCCATCATCTCCCTCGTGGTTTGAGTCTTTTAGTGTAAAGCACTTGCTGCTGCTACTGCTGCCACTGCCGCCGCTGCAGATCTACAGCCTTTGCAACTCTTGTTTATAAGCCTGCACTAGATGTACCAATACTTTTGGTACTCAATCGTGATTAACATCACCGCTCCTTCCTTTCTGCGCTGGCTGTTCATCCAGCTTTCGTCGGAACGACGCAAGGCAATTGCCTCTGCTTTGGTTCATGTCCCTTGATCTAGAATGTCACAAATGCTAACAAGCCAAAATAAAAGGAGCAGAAATTAGATTTGATATTTTGATATTACAGTATGTACTACCCTTTTCCTTCCTCTTGGCTCGGCCGATGCAATAGAGACAAAACAGAAAGAGCACCGGGAAAGAAAAGGATGCATGTTCGCATTAGGCGCCATGCATTTACAAGGCTCGTTGGCCCAGGCAAGTGATCGGCACGGCTGGCCGCCACATTCAGTCCTTTTTTTTTTTTTTTTTTTTTTTTTTTTTTTTTTTTTTTTTTTTTTTTTTTTTTCCTCTTGTTCTTTTTTTTTTTTTTTTTATACTGTTGTTTGCGTTATGCTAGACCCCGACCTGAACCCTGGACTTGGATCCCTTCCCTGCTTCTTTGACCAATCCAGCATAGACGAGATCCAGCATGGACGAGTTCAACAACAGACCATGGGCAAAACCTTGATTTGCTCCCTGGTCTTTGTCAACGATATTATAGCGAGCCAGCCCAATGTTCGTTTGCAAGTAAAATACTAATACTAACGCTGCTGCTGCAGACTGCCATACCCGGTAGCATTTTATTACCAACTTCTAGCAAGACCGCATTTACGTACTACAGGAGGGCATTATCGATGTACAGTATAGTACCTTTATCTCTGTTGGTGGCGTTGCAACCCTAATATCTTTTATGTTCTCTTTTCGAAAAGTCAGAGGAAAAAAAAAGAAGAAAAAGAAAAAGAAAAGAAAAAAAAGAAAAAAAAAAGAAAAGAAAAAAAAAGCCCCCACTGCGAGCTGAAGCTGTCATGTAGCTGAAAAAGAACAACTGGTATATCGACCCAGAGAGACACACTGCACTGACAATACCCACTCTGCGTCGTAGGCTGCTCCATTCTATACTTCCTCAAGTTCACTACACTTTGGCCCATCTACCTACCCTACTCCTTCCTGTACAAGCGATAACAAGGCCCGTTAAAAGCAACAAGCACTTGCCCTATTCGTAGCGCAGCATCCTACTGCAACGGTGTTGTTATGCATAGTTGCACAGGCAAAAGTAGCAGTAGCAGTAGCAGTAGCAGTAGCAGTAGCAGCAGCAGCATCGAAGCTTGTTCATTGGTAAGCCCCGATTCCCTTTTTTCCAGTTTGCCGGCCCTTTATTCTTCGGCTTCAACAGCAAGTGCCCACCCATCGACAAAAAGTAAAAAAAAAAAAAAAAAAAAAAAAAAAAAAACCCGTTTTCCGTTGGTTGATTCGACTGGATTCTAGCCGCAAATGCTGTGCAGCCAGACAGGGCGTGGTAAACGGAAACTGCCAACGACCGTTTCCAGTCAAACTGCTGTTCAACACAAGGCTATAGACGGATGATGTTATAGAGACGTAGCAAACACCCAATAATACGTAATGGCAATGCAGACGCAGATGCAACTGAACTGCAGCTGCAACGCAATTCAATGCACTTCACTTGCTAATAACCAACCCATGTTATTTTTTCCGTTTGCTTCCGTTTGTACTCAAGTACTGATGCCTCTCTTCAGTTCATCATCCAAGATACGGCATTTACTTAAGTACTCACTTAAGTAATACTTACAAAATATCTTTAATCAACCAATAAAAGGCATCAGTAACAAACTTCTTCCAACAATCTCAGTCCTCATTCACGCATCTCCAAGGCCTCGAATATGCCGGGTCTTGCCAAAAAGCGTTCGTGTCGCATGACCACCATGGATGGCCCAGAAGCTCGTTTGTCTATTTAGGCCATGTATCATGTATCATTGTCGGCGAGTGAAGAGCGGGCAGCTCTTTGTCTTGCGAACACGGCTTTTGCGAAGAAACAAGATAGGCCGTTTTAGCAACCAACACCAACCAGCTCGAGATTTATGTACTTAAGTATGTGCATGTGAAATAAATCGTCTTGCTTGCCTTGCTGAGAGCACAGACATTTCATCAAAAATCGACGGCTGTTCATTTAAGAGAGGAAGCTTTTTTGTTGGTTACGCACGTAACATAGATAGCGACCTTGGAGGAAAAAAAAAAAAAAAAAAAAAAAAAAAAAAAAGAAACTTGGAAATGTTGGCAAAATACGCGTGCCCTGCTTTTTCTCGTCTTTGGTACAGAGTAGTATCTAGGAGGGCCTTCAATTTTTTGCCACTTGGCCAAGCATTCCATGCTTTTTTTTTTTCTTCAGAATACTATCTGGGTTTTACCCCCACGAGGTATTAGTCGTCATATGTCACTTTCTTCTTTCTCGGAGTCAGCACCCACATATTAGAGGTTAAATCAAATTAAAAAAAAAAGGAAAAGAAAAGAAATACTGAAAAATATAATAGAGAGAAACAGAAAGTGTAAAAATACAGAAAAAGAATTAACGATAATTCACAGATGCCAAAAAAAACTCAATATGATATTCCTAGTCACACTCCCGTCCCTCTCGAAGCACTGGTTCTGCAAGATTGGATCTTTTCGTTTTCCTGGTCTTTTCTGGGCTGAAAAAAAAAACTAGTCAAATTTGCTTTCTTTACACCGTAGGTTTTTGGAAAGTGGTACTACGAGGCTTAGAGAAGTGGGAAAGTGAAGAGGTCCTCTGAATCAAAGGACACGCATCTATTCCTATCCAACAGAGAGCGTTGTTGCTGTAAACATTGCAATTTTTCTCGCCAACAGCTTAATGGAACCATCAGAAAAGTGTCCCGAGTTTCAGCTGACTGGATTATCAACTTTTCAGTTGTCCTACTTACGATTTCTCAGCTGGACCCCACGATGCGGTCCTGGTATTAAGCTAAACAAGCCAAACCAGCTTACAAAGTTCACTAGAAAAATAACAACAAAGCTAGGGCTTCCCAATGAAAACAAAGACTGGTTCGCTGCCAGTCCTTCAAATCTCCACCACTCCTTGCATTCTGTACTTGAAGGCCCTTGTCTTTCCCTGTTCCTTGGTTTTGGCTGCCGTTATTGCCGCGGCGCTATTGAACGGGCCAGAATAAGATTTGCCGCAGGTATACACCAGCAGGTATAGTACTGTAGCTTGTGTACTCCTACTTCGTACGTCCTCGTTGTTATGGTTGTACGCTTATGGCGGCCGCGAGACTAGACCTTGGTAGTTGTTTTTTTTTTCTTTCTTTTTTTTTCTTTTTTTTTTCTTTTTTTTCTTTTTTTTCTTTTTTTTTTCTTTTTTTTTTTTCTTTTTTTTTCAGCTCGGCCTCGGCGCTTCCCCAGCATGAAGAAACTCCTTATTTAAACCGACGCCCCATTCCGTACTAGTTTTTGTCATTTTCTTTTTCCTTTTTTCCCTTTTTTTTCTACCCACTTACAGTTAACGTCCCATTGTTTTTTGCTCGAGAAAACTAAACCAACCCTCGTGGGAAATTTGACGAATAAGTGGCACTAAAATTCAATAATGGCGTCTAGTTGACTAGTGGCAATTTTCCGCGCGTTCTTTTAGTTGGATGATTGGTTAGATTAAACTCAGTAATGTGTGATAGAGGGGTTCCTCAAGAAACGTGCACTACTGAAAAACGAATACGCAGTAGAGAACTAACAGGACTTGAAGATTTCCGTTAGTAACGTAAGACAGTGTACTTAAGTAAGCAAGTATCTTGTAGCCAATATGTGTCTAAAGCAAACGTATCAAGGGCCTGACTCCCTACAAACTAGCGGTATAGCACCGCAAATTATAGTGGGGGCACAACAATTTTACTCTTTACTTAGTATACATAATTCACCAGTTATGAGACAAGGCTTACTTACCTCGTACTACGCAGTACTTAGACTAGCAGAGTATCACTTGGTAAAAGTTGACTACCTTTTCTCCCACGAGGGTATCCTTAAGTAAGTACACTCGTGTGCATGGACAAGTGCCTCTACTTGTCTTGAGATGTACCTTTCTCCCTGTTTTCTCCTTTACCTTTACTGTTTCTCCTTTACCTTTGCTGTTTTTCCTTTACCTTTGTAGTTTCCTCTTTACCTTTGCCATCTTCTCCATTTCTGTGTTTCCCTTGACTGTATTTTACTGTAATTCTGTATTTTGTACAAAGTACAAAGTGGTTTCGCAAAACGCATCTGCTCGGCGCCGGCTTCTTCTATCTCTGTCACTCAAGGCCGTTATGTTTTGATTTTGACCTGTCTGCTTCTTCCCATACAGTCTGCTTCTTTCTTTTCTACAACGAGGCGGTCAGCCGTTTGTAGGATTTTCAAAGGAAGAAGGACATCCGGAAGGAATGACAGCAAGGCAAGGTCGTGCCTTTGTTTTTTTTGTTTTTTTTTTTCTATCGCGTTTCCCACCGATTGGCTGCCAGCGCGTCGCGAATCAGCAAAATGAAATGATGAAAAAAAAGAGAAAAGGACTCCTGACAATAGGCGCGCTCAGCTGAGCATCTTAGCGTGCGGGATGAGATGAGATGAGCTCAGAAGTGACCTTTTAATGAAGTGAAATGAAATCAAGTGAGTTCAGCCCTCCGGTCCGGCTCCGCTAATTGCTTGCCTAGTACTGCGTAATACTACTGGTACTAATAGTATAGTAGTAGTAGTATAGTAGTAGTAGTAGTAGTAGTAGTAGTAGTAGTAGTAGTAGTAGTAGTAGCTAGCTTCTCGCGTACTCACCGCGTGCTACGTATCACAAGCCACCGTCCAAAAACAGAAACAGAAGTACACCAAAACCACAGACAGAAACAGAAGTACACCAAAACCACAGACAGAAACAGAAGTACACCAAAACCAGAGACAGAAACAGAAGTACACCAAAACCACAGACCCAGACATAGACATAGACACACAAACATGTCTTGTCTCGCAACAGCCGGCAGTCACGCCTCTTTTCTAGGCTTCTACTGACGCAAACTGCCGTCCATAATGATATTACTACTTGTATTATCACTTGATCGTTTATTTCCAGCGAAATGAGGCCGCTGCTTTGCTACAGTAAACACCCTAGCAAAAGCCAAAAAGTCCATCAAGTCCAGGCACACCACGCACTGTAAATATCCATATCTATTCCCCCCAAAACATCAGGCCATTTTTGCCCTCTTGTTTTCTCATTCTCTCTTCTTTTGTCTTCTTTCACCATTCATGGTTTGTTAGTCTATGGCCAAGGGCCGGGGCTCTTGCTTGTTTTGTTGTTTACCGCAGTAGGCCTATATTCCAGTTGTATTATCATAACTTCATAGCCAAGTAATAGTACTAGCAGTTGTTTGCTGCTCATGAAGCGAGCGCGCACAAGCCAGGGTCTTGGCATTTTTGGCATTGCAACTTGACATGCCTTTTGAACTGCCTGACTTACTTAAGTACTTCTTGCATACTTAACTTGACCTCTCTATATGTCTGCCGTTATCGTATTATTCTCTAAAAGGTCTGTGTGCATACGAGCTGCCTGGAGTCAACATGTCAAGTGGCCAAAAAACGAATCAAGGAGCCAAATTGATAACCAGACATTTGTCTAACAAGGATATTGGCTTTTGGGGAAGATGGCACGTTTCAATGAATGACGGAAAGGAAAGCATAGCGGAGAATGAGAAAAAAAAAAGAAAAAAAAAAGAAAAAAAAAGAAAAAAAAAGAAAAAAAAAAGAAAAAAAAAAGAAGAGAAAAAAAAGAGGAAAAAAAAAGAAGAGAAAACAAAAAAAAATTGAAGAATCTGCGCCGCCCAAGGCCTTAATACGACTGCAACTCAACTTCTATGAATGAACAAGCGCGAACTAGAAGGATCTAGGCTATTGTTACCGCCATTCTTACCTCGTTTTGCACAACATCACAACATTGTCCTGCATGAATGCGTACTTGAGTATACTATACTTTGCAAACTCAAGGCGGCCAGCTACAGAGTTAACTAATATTGTCTCCTTCTCCCGAAAAAAGCCCTAACACTAACAAGCTGTTTTTCTGCACAGCTCTTTTGTGTGTTACAACACATACGCCGGGCGCTAATGCTGAATAGAGACTAGCGCGTAGCGCAGTTTAGACGAAATTGACAAAAAAAAAACAATCCAAGGTCAAAGTCAAAGGCACGTCACAAATGAGAAGACAACATCAGTACTTGAGTAAGTACTTGAGTAAGTACACCGTACAGCATACAGTACTCCGTAGCGACAAAAATCTGCCCGTGATCATAAAGAGTTAGTACTAGCCCAGCCGGAGAAGATAAAAGGAGAAAAGAGTGAGGAAAAGGCGGCAAATGTGGGTGGGCGGCGGTTTGATTGGAGGCTTCGTCCAGGATATACGGAGTAGGGTCTACCTGTACAGTACTGTAGTACTGGGGTCTAACTTCGTACTTACGAGACCAGTCCGGGGCTTGTCATAAGAAAGCTCCTTATCCTTCCCATTCCCAGAGTTTGGGGGTCACGTTGGAAGTTCAAAAGAACCCATGCTACCGCCATGCCATGGCCATGCCATAGTAAGAAGTTTGCTCTGGTTGATGTGGCTGAACAGCCGCACCCGGAGCTCCCCCAAAGTGGCAAGAATAATCTGTCGGCATTAATGCGCGCTTCCCTTATCTACTTTGCCACTACGACTACAAGGCAAGACGAGTGATTTGTTTCGTGTGCATCATACCGCCACGTTTTCTTTTCTCATTTTTTTCTTTCTTGAAAACCTGGCGCCGTGGTTCTGGGTTTTTATTTTATTTTTCTTGCTCTTCTGAGCACAGTGCTCGTAACAAGAAACAAAGAAATCACCCTTGGTCTAAATCAACGACCCTTGTTCATTTATTTCAATCTTTTTGGTGTCCGGCTTTGGCTCTTTTTTTCTTTTTTTCTTTTTTTTTTTCAGCTTATACTTTGCAATACGATAACGATAATTATCAAGGGAGTTAAGGGTATTAGCAAATAAACTTGGTGGGGGTGGCCGGCAACGAGATTAAGTGCCAATCTGCAATATCACGGCAGGGTTGAGGTAACTTGACCGGTACATATTAAAAAGATTAGAAGAGTAAAAGAAGCAGAAGAGTAGAAAGTTGAAAAGTAACAAGTAAAACTGAGTAGGGCAGGGCTAGTAGTGGGGTTTTTTTCAGCAGTAGTCAGTACCTTTTTCTTTGGTCTACTGTGTGCAGTTTCTGACGATCAGAGAAACAAGTTGAGCATTAATAACAATAAGAGGCTAGGAAAAAAAAAGAAAAAAGAAAAAAAAAAGAAAGAAAAGAAAAAGGAAAGAAAAGAAAAAGGAAAGAAAAAAAAAGAAAGAAAAAAAAAAGATGAAAAAAAGAAAAAAAGAAAAAAAGAAAAAAAGAAAAAGATGAAAAAAAAGAAAAAAAGAAAAGAAAAAAAAAGAAAGAAAAAAAAAAGTCACTCGGTACCACGTACGTGCTACCACTTTTTGGCCCCCAGAAATTAAGTCCCAGCTTCCTAGAAATGGGCCTGCAGGTACCAGTCAAGTATATTTCTTGGTTTCCAAGTATGTGCGCCGTACCTGCCTCTGCAGCGGCGAGTACCTATTGAGTACCTATTTCCCTTTTTTGTTTTGCCAACGTAAGCTTTGCCTTGTTATTTTCTCCAAGGCCAATTACAATAACATACTGTATTTTGTACAAGGTAACCCGTGTGATCTTGGCGTAAATAGACCCCCTGTATGGCTTATAATGGGGCGGCTCTGATGGAGGAATCGAGAGACAGCAATCCGACAGACGGGCCAGATGTAGTAGACCGATTTGGCCCGTCTGTCTGAGCGCTGAAGGATGGAAATGGGCCTCCAAGAATCTTTTTAACCACTAACAAGAAGTCTTGTGCCCGGCCTCCTCACTAAGCTGATCCGATTCTTGCGCTCAACAACGCCATATTTTTCATGGCGTTCACAAGACTAAAAAACCGGTACTGCCACCAACTTGGAGGGGTTTTTAGCACTGGTCGGACAATGTCTTGGGCGTGGGTGCAGGGGCTTCAATGTGCGCAACTTGCAATTCGAGTCACTCATTCTCTTGATTTTTTTTTTTTCCGGTTGTTTTTTTTTTTTTTTTTATTGTCTTCTTGACAGGTTAGGTTCCAAGTAAGGCAAGCAAACGAGGCAAACAAACAATAAGACAGAGAAGAGCAACCTAGTCTCTCGGGTTCTAGCCGCTAGGCCCAGTCGAGGCAAGTTTGGTGCCAACGAATGCATGTTACTTGAGTAAAGCTGCGCATCAGAGCATTTTTCTAGCCGTCAAGTTTTCGTGAAAGCGGTGTGTCGACCGTTAAAGTATGACAGTACATGGTACTAAAAGCAGAAGGATGGGGATGCGCATGAGGAAATAGGCAACATCGAATATGCACTGCTACACCGACCCATAACGTAGAGTATGGCTTCCATTTATATACCAGTACCATAGGCGACTTGTTCTCAGCGGCTACTGCAGCTTCGATGCACATTCTACATGCGTATTAGCACTGCTAGTTACATATGGAGTATTCGTGTGCGTTTTGCATGTATACTACAGACTAAGTAGTATTACATGCAAGGCCGTGGGCTGCGCTAGAGTCTGTGGCTCCATAACCGAAGAATGGATAAGATGAGCTGTAATCCACGAGCTGTAACTTTACTCGCTAATTTATCACAGTGTGATAAAAAGAAAATAAATGGGATATGCAACCAATGTTGCGCTACTCCCATACCATACTACGTAGATAACTTATACAATGTAATAAAGCACCAAAAGGCCAGCTGGGCTTGAAAAGATCAAGTTATCCCGCTAGGGTCTACCGACAGCGAGGGTTACGGAGCTCACAAAGCTGCTGTTTATTGCTTATTTGGGAAAATATCCCTTCCGCTCTAAGCTCCAAGGACAACGCTATACAGAAAAGACTAAGCCTGTTTGAGAGAGAGAGAGAGAGAGAGAGAGAGAGAGAGAGAGAGAGAGAGAGAAGGGATAGCCAACGAGATCACTTGCCCCTATGCCTTTCATGTTGGACTTTTTATGATATCAAGGACTAAGAGGCCGAAAACGAAAAGGAACAGAAACTTGAGGAATTTAAACGAGACGTTGAATATAAAGGAAGTCAGACTGTCTTGTACAAGTACGTGGCTAAAGGACGACTTGACAGTTGCGATAAGTTGGAGGTCTTGCTGAGACACGTCAGGGAGCAAAGACGTGCTTGATTTATGGATTGCTTTGCTATATGTCAGCCACTTTGCCTGCCTTGTTACTTGGCAGCTGCCCAAACAAGTGCCTACTACATGTTCTCTGGCTATAAGTATATCCATCTATCTAGGCTATATGAAAGCTCTGACTCTTTCCTAGGCTTGTCTTTCCCAAGCTTGGCTCTATCGCTGGCCAGCGCGGAAACAAAAACAACATCGGGGCTGGCTCCTGCCGTTTGAGCGCCAATTCACCATTTGCTATTGTTTCTTGTATGGTAACAAACTAATATAAAGAAGGAAACTGACCACTTTAACATCAATGCACTTATCTACCGCCTTTTGGAAGAAAAGCAACTGCGGAGAGTAGAGGATATTGTTTATGGTATTGAGAATAGTTGATGGGAGTGAATGGTTTCTATTGTGGTGTCGGTTTTAATCAAAGGTCAGAAATACAAGGTGCCTTCTAGGTTTGGGAATAACTCTTGTATCTCCAAGTATCCAATTGGCTTTAACAATAGTGCCATTGTGACCTTAATCTGCAGCTCGAGCCAAGTCACTAGTAGTAGTACCTGGTTCAAAACGCTCGGATTGATATTAACATTCAATCTGAATACCGACGGGTCATGTACTTTATAGGCCGTGTGATGGAAAAGCCAGGGTTGTTTTTTATATTGTGTGACTCGGGACTATTGCTAAATTGGCTGATATTTGCTTTTTTTTTTCTTTTTTTTTCTTTTTTTTTTTTTTTTTTTTTTTTTTTTCACGGCGTGTGATTTCTACAGACATTTCTCGAGTCGAGTTGGGGTTTATTATTCTGATTACTACCATTGCCTTATTGCAAGCTAAGTAGTAGACAAGTTTTACCCAATTTTAGAGCAAAAGTAAGCCTTGTTCTTCATTTCCATATACTACTGCGCAGAATAAAAAAAAAGGAATGAGGAAATACAGTCAACAAACAACTTTCTGGTTCAACTTCATCCTGCCCAGCTTTCAACTTCACATCATCCTTCCCTTTCTCGTTAGATCCCCCTTGTGATCGACCCTTTGGCTCGACTTGTCAAAATTGATAACTGCATGAAAATCTCTTTTCTTTTCGTACAAAGCCTGCCAGACCGAGAAAAAAAAAACCCTAGAGGCCCTGGGCAAGGGCTTTTTTGTCGATCTGTGTTTTGCTTTTGCATAACCAAGTATGTATGTCGACACACCTTGCACTACGGCCAGAAATCTTTTTGCCGTCTCTGCATTTCGTCTTGTATGACAGGATTACCAGGCTGTTTTGTGTGGACATGCAGAAAGGTTTAGATTTGATTTTGATAGAGAGAGATGGATGTGCTTTTGGTTAAGAGGGAGATGCTGATAGATACACGCGTGAGACAGAGGAAAGACAAGCTACAACTAGTGCACGCCTGAAGTCTCCTTTAGAACACTGTAAATCTTTGTAGTACTTGTACGGGTTTATCAACTCCGTACATGACACAAACACTTCTTAAACCTATACCGACGCTTAGACAACGTTGAAAATTCTGTAAACGTGCCCCATTGCATGTACTGCGTAAGAAGATATGCGGGATATAAAGGTGGGGTGGAGGTATTGTCTTTTTTTCGGGAGTTGATTTTTATGCGGCAAAAGCGGGTGGGCTTCATAGTATGATTTTTGCTCATCGGCAAGCTGCAAAAAAAAAAAAAAAAAAAAAAAAAGAGTTGATAATTTCCATTTTCCTTGCTGGAGATATTCAAGTTGATCCAAGTCTGAGAAGTGACTGGCTACGCAAGTTTACAGGATTCGACAAGCATCCAAGGGTTGAGGAAAGACGTAAACGCAGCTCAACAGATCCTCATATCGCAACAAGTCCCCTCAAGTCAGACTATTCGTACTTTCCAGCTATTGTTCTTTGATTTTATTACGGATGAATTTGATCGGCGGTGCATAGCAGGGGTTTTGGATATTTAAACGTGCCGCCGGCAACACAAATCGAGTCAAGTCAAGCCGAGTCACCATGTCAAGAGCGTGATTTGAGTTGCTCAAGTGACGGAGTGTCTGGCAGGGAGATACATTTTATGTTCAACGGAGAGAAGCTTGAAAAGGTAGCTTCTTCTTTTCGACTTGCTGTCTTTTATTGTTGTCTTTAGCAATTGTTTTTGTGAGTCTGTTCAGCCTTGACTTTTTCAAAGCTAAAAGGTAATGCTACTACCGGCACCAAAGCCAATTCGCACGAGCTGCTGCTAGTGCCAAGTACACCGTAAGTAGTAGGCATACTAGAACCGGACAGGGACTAGGATGGCAGGCTGATTAAAGACCAACGAAAACAGAAAACGAGAAAGTGGGAAGATGAGTTGGGAGTTGGGAAGAGAGAAAAGGAAAGCAAAGAAGGACAAGACAGAACAAGGACAGGGCTTATGGCCATGGCTGGGTTCAGGGAGCACAGACTATAAGCTAGAAAAGGCAGAAGAAGAAGAGAAGCAAACAAGCAGGCTAGGAAACATGCCCTTTGTTCTGATAGGATGTAGTATCTGGTATGAAGTAATGGGATACGTCGTGAGGGGCTAAAAAGAGAGAAGAGTGAAAGTGACGAGGGAAAAAGATGATTTCTTGGTAAAGAGAAAAAGTGTGAAAAAAGAAAAAAAGGAAAATGTGTGAAAAAAAAGACAAAATAAAACCAGAGAAAATAGTCAATTTTACAGGCACCCCGCGCAGTGCATATTTTTTTTCTGGGATTTTTGGCCTTGACGCTGATTTTTGGTTAATCAAGGCGTCATTGAACTTGCTTGGGATAGAAAAAGAAAAAGAAAAAAAAAAGAAAAGAGAAAAGAAAATCCAAGCTTTTGTAGCTGACAAAAGAAGCAGAGCAGGGAGGGAAACCAAAAAAAGAAAAAAAGAAAAAAAAAAGAATTCAGCAAAAAGAGAGTAATTAAAGAAACAGGTAAATGCAAAAGAATCTTGTTTTTGTTCCTGTTCTTGCGAGGGCTTATCTGCAACTGCCTTTTTTTCTTTTCTTTTTTTTCTTTTTTGCTCCTGCTCACATAAATCGTTTTTGTTCCTGCTCACATAATTCTTTTTTGTTCCTGCTCACATAATTCTTTTTCTTTTGCTCTCATCCTTCTATATTTTTTTCTTGTCTTTTTTTGTGCTTCGTTATTTCTCCTTTCCTTTTCTCTAATTTTCCCCCGTCGAACTTTTCTTTCTTTTCTCTTCACTATATTAAAAAGAAAAAAAAAAAAGAAATCCTGAAATCAACATCCTACTTTTCCCATCCCGATCAAATAAACTATTAATTTCTATTTATCTCTAGCATTGGCTTATTTTCTTTTCTTATATATAATTTCTGCCCTCTTTTTTTTTCAGCTCCAGTTTGTTACGGCTTTGTCTCTTCCTAGCTTTTTCTGACTTTTATTTATTCAAAAAACAAAACAACTAAGAGACCTTCAGCTTCAGCTTCAGTCTTCAGCTCCAATCAAACAATTCCAACGCCCACCCGCCTTTGGTTTATATTTTATTGTCGCTTTTTATCCGCATTTGAACTGATCTGATCTGATCTGATCTGATTTGATCTTGCTTGACCTGACTTGGCATGATCTAGTCTGATCCGAGTCAGCTTCTAAGGTTTCTCCCGGCCGGCGTGAATCTTGCTTGATTGATCGATTGCTTGTTTCTCACGGCCGAAAGTCCGGCGTTTTCTCCACACCCATGCGGTAGATTTCCTCGGGTCTTTTTTGGTTTTTTTTTTTGTTTTCTTTGTTGGTTGGTGGGCTTAGAATAGCGAGGGGACATAGCAAAGAAGAGGAACGATTGGATTGCGGAATAATTGGCAAACACCTAGGCTATACTTCGATATTGGCCCGGCGTCAGCTCCGGTCCCACCTCCGGCGTTAGCCCCGCCATCCAGCCACTGACTGACCAATCCAAGTCTTTGTATCGGTCGTGATCGTTCTCACGCCCGGAATGGCCATGGCATCAGAAGCTCCAGCAGCGTCCGGCAGCGAGTCTGTTGATGGCATGCGTCACTATCACACATCACAGGCTCCGGCTCAGCTCCACAGTCATTCTTCTCAGCCATACTCACACTCACATTCGCATTCACATTCACACTCCAACTCGCATTTGCATCATCACCCACATTCTCACTCGCATTCTCATTACTCACATTCACATTCACGTTCACAACCATTGAACCCGCTATATCGGAGCTACAGTCCTCAACATCAGCAGCAACATCATCAGCAACAACAACAACACCAGTATCCGCAACAACAGCGTCAGCACGCTCCGCAAGTACAATCTCTCCCACCAGTAGCACAGTCTGCTCCCCCGACGATAGTTCCATCTCCGTCTCAACCACCGATTAGTTCTTCTTATCCACAACTTCCGCCGTTGCCACCGCATCTTCAGCAACAACAGCAACAGCAACAACAGCAACAGCAACAACAACAGCAACAGCAACCCCATTATCAGTCAGATGCTCGAAATCCCGCCCCCAGGGACTTGGAACGCGAGCGTGATCGCGTAGTGCCAGGCGGAATTTCCAGCCCCAACGCTATGCGCTCCGAACTTTCCATGCTTCGCATTAAGCTGCAGGCTCTGGAAGTATTCGCTAACAAAAATGGTATACTGAATGCCCATGAACAAACCGAACTGTCTGGGATCTGGTAGCTAACTGTAAATAGAAATCCGAAGACCCAGTGAACTTTCAGACAGCGAGGAAGCGCGTATTCTACAGTATCGCTGTGAATCCCTGGAAGCAGCAATTGCCGACCGAGGTATGTTTGGTTTGGTCCATTGAGTGCTGAATTCAAGATATAGCGGACTAATTCCCACGATACAGGCATCTCCATTAGCGACGCTGCCTTTGCCGACGCCCTCAAACGCTTTTCCACCGACGGCCATTCGGCATTCTCGTTCCAGTTTGGAGCGTGGCTGGACCGAAATCTTGGCGAATACGATAGTATTGTGCGCTCAGCCCGCAACGCCGACTTTGCCGGCCGCTCACTGCGCTTTGCTTCGTTCAAGTGCCCACATGAATGGTGTCTGGCCTATGCGTACGGTCTGCCGACACCCGAAGCGCGAGATCAGCATATGCGCGAACACCAGGAAATTCCTAATATGAAACGAGAGCCGGCCTTCTACACGACGTCACCAACCTCGCCGTTCCACGACCAGGTCTCGTCATCAGCGCATCAGCCGTACAATGTCCCATCACAGCGTCCGACTTTGGGTTCTACCACGCGGACACCACAGCAGCACCACGTACCAATACCGACGGGTGGACCGCAGCTGCCGCCGCTGAGTATGGGCATGTCTATCAAGTCGGATCCCAGAAGTATGGCAGCGGCTCGCACAGCCGAGGAGGACGCGGCTTCGGAACTCGCGGCTATGAAGCACGGATATGGTCATGGATTTGGATCGGGAGCTTCTGGACCGGCTGTTGAAGCCAAGCCAGTGCACGATATTGGACCGTGTCTCCATTGCAAACTGACCAACAAAAACGTAAGTTTTTGTTTGATGAGAGAAGGGAGTGAATGTAGCGAAGCAAAGCTGACAATATACTATAGTGTGACCTTGGTGATCCGTGCAAAGCCTGTGCCAACCCCGGCACCGGCCTCGACGAAGAATGCTGGCGCAGCATTGGCTGTCTGCGCGTTAGTGCCAGCTTGGGCAGTTTGGCACGGCACATGATTCCGAGTAAGTTTTGGCCCTCCTCTATCCGTGAAGCCGCTAACCATAGGCAGCCTGGATTGTCCCCCGTCAACACCACAGCATCAAGGCTTCGGCCACCGAACAAGCAAAGGCGCTTGACGACTTTTTAGAGCGGACGCACAGCGCCCCAACCCAGGCCATCGAATATGTTTGGAAAGGTCTGGACTGGAAAGACGACTTTTGGCTTTGCGACTCCTCATCCCCATCCATGGCTGGCCGGTCGACCCGCCCGCCGCATATGCTTGCGCTGCTTCTTGCCAGCTACGCTGTCAAAGACTGCCTGTGCAACTTTGTCGATGTCCTATGCGCTAGCCGCCGGCTTTCCACCAGCCGCGCCGTAGAAAAGAACACGCTGCCGGCTCTATTCCACGCCAAGATGCTGCTACGCCAGACGCTGCTGTATGATTTGGTACAGCAGACTCCCGTGTTGGCCCTGCCCGATCGTACCAGTTATCCGCCGACTCCCGGCCCGCCGACGCCTGGTCCGCCGGAGCTAGCTGACCATGACTTGTACTTTAGCCTGATGTGTGATGCTTTAACTTCATTCCTAGACAGCTTCCAGACCATGACCATGCGCAAGGGCCCGCTGTCGTCGGACGAGTGGTTTGCTGGGTTCTTGGCGCTGTGTCTATTCAGTGTTGTCAAGTACATCCTGGGTCGGCGCATCGAGATGGCGTGGCAAACGGCTCCGGGATCGGCTGCTGCCGGCACTCCGGCCGACGAGCTGCGTATTCTAGATGACGTGTACCGCGTGGTTGTCACCATCTTTGTGCACTGCAGCCCGATTATCGACGAGGACAAACGCGTGACGAAGAGCCCGAACGATGCCAAGTTTATGGAGCGCATGGACAAGATTATGCGGCGTCAGACCTGGCCTGATCACCATGTGGTCTCTATTGCTGGTTTCCTGTACCATGTTGGCGCGCGCCATCCATCTCGCCTGACGTTTATCGGCATTTCTTCTGCTCCGCCGCCCGCTCCGCCGCGTCTGATTTCACTGCCGCCTTTGGTCAAGCCGGCTGACTCTCGACCTGATACGCACCGTCCGTGGCTGTCAACGGCATCTCCGGCAACTCTGGAAGGTTTTGACCGGTTTACCGAGTCGCCCAAGACGCTTGAATTGCCGCGCCATGGCCGAGTGCGAAGTGAGAGCTTGTACAGCCGTGGCCCCGAATCTCCGCTTCGTCCGGGCCCACGGCCGCCGTTCCGTCGTCTGATGTGCGACCGCTGCTCCGAGTACCCCGACGGGTTTTCCACCGAAGTTGACTATCGCCGTCATGCTGAGGCTCGCCACGGCGCCAGTAGACGTGCGTGGATTTGTGTTGAGCCGGCCAATATCCCGTCTGATATGCCGAGGCCCACGACGCGTCTGAGTCTCTGCAACAAATGCCACCGCAAGCACTTCAAGTCCTACCAGGCTGCTGCGATTCATCTGCAGCGCCACCACTTTAATCCGGCCGGTACACGTCCGCCGACCAATGGGAGAATGGAGTTTGTGCCGACGCATATGCTCCGGGACTGGATCAAAGAGGTGTGGTATATACCCGAAGAGCGCGACCGTGAACGTGACCGCGAAGACTCGGACGACGAAATTGCCGCCACTGGTAGCATGAATACGCCCACTGATTCACGGCCGCCGCTTCATGTGCATGCCGCCTCCAGTACAGCTCTGTCATCTCCGCGTTCGGCTCTTTCAAGTTCCTCGTTTATCCCGTCTCTGCTCCATGCCACCAACGATGGGCCTCCGTCTGCTTCATTCTCGTCGGCTCCGCGCTCTCACGCTTTTGCCCTGCCGCCCGTGTCTGGTGGGTCGTCGCGGCCTCCGTCGCGGCCCGGTCGCTACTCACCGCCTCGTTCACAGCACCCTACTCTGCCGCCACCACCACCGGCTCTGGTGCCACGTGATGCTCTCCCACCACCGCCGCCGCCGCCATCGTCATCGCATACTTCGAGTTATCATTCGGACGCTGCGTATTCCTCGCAGTCGGCGTCGCAGCAACAGCAGCAACAACAACAGCAGCCTCCTCCGCCCTCACCATCGTACGCTCAGCATACGTATTCTCGATCGCAGTCACAGCCGCAGTCGCAATCTTCACACTACAGACCACAGCCGCCGCCGCTACAGACGCAATTCTCTACGTCAAGTGCCGGTCCAGCATCTGCACACTACCCACACGCCAAGTCTGTCCCACAGTCGCCGTTTAGCGCCACACAGCCGCTTCCTGGTACGCCTGGTGAGGCTCCACGCGGCATAGGCCTGCCAGGTCATTATCAGCCACAGCCAGTGCGTCCTGGGATTAATCTGCTCCAGCCGCCGCCGAACGTACTTAACGACGACATACCATACGTTCCGGCCAAGACGCCCGAGAACCGCTCGCGCTGTCCATTCCCCGACTGTGGCCGCGTGTTCAAGGACATTGCTTCGCATATGCTCACGCACCAGGAACAGCGGCCCGAGAAATGCCCAATAGAGTCGTGCGAGTACCACACCAAGGGCTTTGCGCGAAAGTACGACAAGAATCGACACGCGCTCACGCACTACAAAGGCACCATGATTTGCCCGTTTTGTCCGTGCGCCGGTGCCGGCTACGAAAAGGCGTTTAACCGCGCCGACGTGTTCAAGCGCCACCTGACGTCGATTCATCATGTCGAGCAAGCACCGCCCAATAGCCGGCGGCCCGTGGCTGGGGCCAGTCGCGCGGCGGCGGCGAATAACCATAGCACGGTAAATCCCGAAGCGCAGTGCTCGATTTGCCAGGACCGGTTTACCACGGCGCAAGAGTTTTACGAGCACTTGGACGAGTGTGTGCTTAGTGAGATTGTGCCGACAGGACAGTCGCCGAGAGAGGGACAGAGTGGTGGCGGTGGAGGAGGAAGAGGAAGAGCGGATTGGTCGGATACGCAGTCGGTGCAGTCGCAGGGGTCGACGAAGAGTAAAGCCAAAGCCAAGGAGAAGGAGAAGACGAAGCCGTGATTTTCTTTTCTTTTTTGTTTCACATTTTTGGATACCTTTTTTTTCTTTTCTTTTTTTTTTGTTTCTACAAGTGTCTCGGTTTTAACTGGACACAAAGATGGGTGGCTTCAAGTCCATTTTGTATGGGCTGTAAAAAAAAAAAGTATAAAAAAAAGCAAAAAAAAAAAAAAGAAAAAGGGAACGACCAAAAACTCCACCAAAAATACGTTCCTTTTTTTTATACATTATTATTTCTATATGCTGGGAGGTTTTACTTGCGTTGATTTCTTTTTTGTTTCTTGTTGAGAGCGGGTTGTTTTTTTTTTCATAATTTTCTTTGGATACGCCATTTTGTTTTTATTTTGCTTTATCTTATTTTTTTTCGGAGATTGGATCAAAAAAGTCTACAACTTGAATATATCTGTTTTGATATCTTTTAAGGTATCGCCACATCAAGCACCTTAAAAATAATAATTCTTGTGAGGATTTAATCGAACAGACCGACTACATAAATGACAATATGTGAAAACATAAGGCAGACAGGCATAGAGAGACAAGAAAAAAAAGAAGAGATGCCAAAACATCACTCAACAAAAGAGCCAGAAACAACAAAACTAAAAAGAAAAAAAGAAAAGAGGGAAAAGGCAGTCATATCTAGAAAAAGTCGGGCTTGCGCGCACACCCGCTCAACACCCGCCACGCCGCGCCACACCCTCTGCCCTCCTCCAACACCCCCGCAACGCCATGCAGGCACCGCTCCGCCTCCAGCATGGCCTCGCCAGCATTCGTCGTATCGCACAAGCGCAGCTCACTCGCCACCTTTTCCATCTCGCAGCGCAGCAGCCACCGCTCCCAGTTCCAGGCGCCCAGCATTCCGCACAGCGCCGCCACGTTGTCCGTAGACCCGGTCAGTGCGCCCTCCGAGACCATGGCTTGCATGGCGAGTGTTTTGCCCGGAACGGCGGCAGGCGGAAGCGGCGGCAGAGGAAGCGTGGGGCTGCTGCGCTTCTTCTTGAGCAGGGATAGCGCCGATAGCGGCGAGGAATTCGACGGCGGTGGCGACGAGATGGGCGACAGTGAAGAGCTGGGAATGTGCAGCGACAGCGCGGGACGCTGCTGCGGCCGGTGGCGCGCGCCCAGAGGAAGACACAGCCAGGCACGGCGCACGTCTTCAAAGCCGCCGCGGTACAGTCTGTTCAGCCACATCTTGGTCGGGGCCGGGTCGTAACCCAGCGTCTTCAGGGTGAAACCAAACTCAACGCTCTTGGCCAGCCCCAGCGGACCGGCATTTACGATATCCGCGTCCAGCAGCGAAAAGTCGACAAAGCCGCCGGGCTTGAGCACGCGCATCATCTCGGCCACGCAGCCCTCCCACTCGTCCTCGCCGTTCTCGCCAGCAATCTTGAGCATGCTGTGCAGCTCGCGCGCCGAGACCACGTCAAAATGCTCGTCGGGAAATGGCAGACGCGTCAGCCGCTCAACCGCCACGTTGCGCTGGTTCGGCGGCCCGGCAATGTTGGAGTTGCTCAGCTGCCGCGCCGCCTTGGTGGTCACCGTGTACACCGACGCATTGGGGTACGCCAACGCCGCGTGCCACGCCCAGTCACCGGCAGCCGCAGCGCCGAGATCCAGAACCCGGCTCTTCTTAGCGCGCCGGGACGACAGCAGTGCAGCCACAGGCCGGCTAAACAGCGATCCGCCGTTGAGCATCTTCTGTGCCTGCACCAGCCACGTGTTAGCAGCCATCTGCGCCATGGCTTCGGCCTCCTTCTCGCGACGGAGGCGTCCAGGGTCTTCAATGATTTCGGCGTCGCTGCGCGCAACATTGGCCGAGAGGCGCTTCTGCGCGCTCTGTGGGATCACCGACAGTTGGAGCTTGCCAAACAGGCGGTTGCGGTGCGAAGTACGCAGGGACACACGCTGGGCCTGAATGGCCTCAAAGCGCGCAGTGCGGTGCACAAAGGCATCAGTAGGACGCGTGCGGATCAGGTAGTCAAGAAAAGCACGGTAGTACGCCGACTCGTGGCGAGCAAAGCGCAGTGGCAAACGGCACGGCGTGTGGACATCAGACTGCACCGACACGATTGAGAAGCGCACCGTCTTACGCGCCGCAAGAACGACAGTCTTTTCGTCCTTGACCTCGGCCACGGGTGACTGAGACTCACTCTTGATCAGAGCCTGCTGTACATTGTCTGACGGGCTGAGATCGCCGCCATTGTTGGGGCCGCTCAAGTACGCGTCCTGAGCAAGCAGCCACGTCTCAGTACGATCAAGGTTAGCCAGAGCAACGAGCTGCTGCTTACGCGCGTACTCGGGGTTGTAGTCGGCGGCAATAATCTCAGTGGGCTCCACATCATGAGTGGTCTCCATCTCAGCCTCAACTCCCTCCTCCTCTTCCTCAGCCGCCTCCTCCACATTGGACGGGGCATAAACAGGACGAGCAGTGGGCTGGTCATCGTCATCGTGGACAGACAGCTTGACCTCGACAACATGCTCAATCGGCTGCTCAGGCCGGCTTCTCAGCTTCGAGCCAAGAGGGGCACCCTGCGGAACAACAGGAAGACCCCAGACAGGCGGAAGCGGCGGGACAGGCGGAATGCCGCGGTCAGCGATGGCAGCGGCCGAAGCAGAAACAGAGTCATCGCGGTTCCAGGGAGCCTTGTAGAACTGTTCAGCAGTAGCAGAAGTTGGCGGGGCCATGTTGTCGTTGGACGTGTCGACACTGGAAAAGTACGAATCCCACGTAACACGAGTGCGCGGAGAAAGCTCGCTAAAGAAGCAGCCGGGCGACGGGATATCAAGCGCAGTAAGACCAGCCCACGAAGACCGAGCCGAAGGTCCGCCGGCACTAGTAGGGGCGGCAAAGGAAGCCGGGACTGAAGCACGGTGAAAACCAGACATCTCAAAAGGAGCCAGAGACACGACAGGTTGTTGGGTCATGGCCAGAATCTCGGCGGCAATCAGCTTCTCGTCGTCATCATCCTCTTCGGTGTTTTCAGTAGCCTCGGACTGCGACTCTTGAACATGGCTAACCGACTTCATCTGCATGGGCATCTCAGCGTCCTCAGTGTTGAAGTTAGGGTTGTCAATAATCTGGTCAATGTTGGACACAGGGCTAGGGGCAAAGGCTTGCAGAGTCTCCAGAGTCTCAAGAGCCCCAGGCTGCAGCTGAACGCCTTGCCACTCTCCATTGGCCACATCAACCTCATCGTTGCCAGTGACCGGAGTAGGGGGGGCACTCAGAGCGGCCAGAGCCTCCGAAGTCTGACTGCCATCCAGCGACGGAGTGGCAGACATGGGAAGCAGACTCTGGGTCTGGCGCAAGGCCATGAAGTCCATGGCGGCAGGAGACATCATAATGGCCGTAGTCGGGGTTGGCACAGTCGGCGAACGCAGACCCTTGCCGCTCTTGGCCGAGCAGGGAGCCTCCGAGATGGAGCTGCTTGAGCCATTGGCAGGAATAATCAGCGGCGTCAGAAGCTTGCGCGCCTCTCCAAACACAGCGCGGCTTCTCGGGTTAGTTGTCTTGTCGTTAATCATGGAACGGCGCGACATGCGGCGAACGCGGGTCTCGTCGTCGGAAACATCGTACAGGTCGTCGAACTCGGTGCTGACCGTCATGATGCTGTCGCGGTTGTTGTTGTTGTTGTTGTTCTTGTTGTTGTTGTTGTTGTTGGCGGAAGCTTGGGCCCAGGGGCCGTTCCGCATCAGTTCCTCCTCATCTTCCTCTTCGCTAGTGACAGAAGGCGATGACGGCAGAGTCGGAGCAAGCATAAAGTTGCCTCCACGAGGTGTGGGGAAGCCACGAGGCGTCGGGAAATGGTCGCTGGCTGGAGAAAGCCATTGAACAAGAATCTGATTATGAATGTCTTGGCCGTTGCTCTCCCATTGACGGGGCTGAAGCTGCGCTCTGGTCATCGTCGGTTGAGCCATCTTGAAATAAATTTCTTCGCCCTCGGTTTCATCTTCCACCTCAGTTTCCTCCTCAAGAATGGTATTAAGCGCCCGAGCCGGAAGTCGATCCAGCAAAATCGGCACGGACTGCGAAGTAGTTGAAGAAACAGCAGACATGATGAAAACTAACGTAATCAAGTCGGATCAGGGATATCGGGTATAAAAAGACGGCAGGGCCGGTCCGTGATCTCGGATCGATTCGGCAGTAAAAGTAATAGGAAACCAGTTCCAACAAAAGCACAGCTTTATTTTAAAGTATTCGTAGTAGTAAAGAGTGATACACGGGCGGAATTAAAACGTCTGGCGTTGCTCGTAAAAAATAGAATCGAATGCGTTCAAATCGGAAATGTCGTTTAATGAAAAGAAATAAAGAAAATCGTCAAGAGTTACCAGCAAAAGCTCCAAAAAATTAGTGATTATTAAAAGAAATTAAATAAAAGCAAGTAAAAAAACAAATATGAAAAGGCTTCGATCAACGAGGCAAATGTGAGAAGTGAAAAATAGAGGTTGATTCAATTTTTTGGAGTTTTGAATTTCGATTCCGACAAAATCAAACTTGAGACGCTAAAAAAAAAACAAGACAAATAAAAAATAATAAAAAAAACAAAGAGAAAAAGAAGTAAAACTTCCTTGCGAAAAGCGCGGAAAAGAAGTTGAAGAAAGAAAAGAGAGGAGAAGAAGAAAAAGAAGAAAAAGTTAAAAGAGCGAGAAAGGCGGCGTCGCTGGGTTTTCATTAAAAAGAGGAAAGCACGAAAAAGCGGGCAAATGAGTGACTGCTGTTTTCTGCAATTGGAAACTGCCCAGCCTGGATATACAGCCAGTCCACACCAGTAGGCAAGTACTGCAACCACTTCCTTCCTTTGGCAAGTACTAGTACTACAGCAAACTCCTTCCTTTCTGTTGACTAACTTGTTTAATGAATCATTTTGCCGTTGCGCATGCTTTTCTTCTCTTTGGTAAAGTTCTCTTTTTACTTAACTAGATATATCGACTGTGACATTTTTTTTGCCTTAACAAATAGCCCATATCTGACTTTTTCTGCTTATTTGATAGCCATTTACTCGCCCAATATAATACAACAATGTTCCCAATGTGACTTTTATGGCTTTAAAGTTTGTGGGCATCACAAGCAAGCGCACGGCTGGATTTCTTCATGCTGCATCCTCTGGGCCTTTTTTTTTACATGTGTATGATTCCTGGTACCGTAATGCCAAATCAGCTCACTCGCAAGTCACACAAGTCACACACAGTCAGCGGCTAACATCCAAAGGCGTCTGTCGTCTACTGACTTTGAAATCAAAAACGAATGGTTACATCGATGAGACCATATGCTTTGGCAAGGACTTGACGAAAGCACGGTGACATCCAAACACCGGTATAGTGAATTTTCCAAGTTTTTAAAGCCCGCCGTATTTCAAGTGGACAGTCAAACTGGCCGTCAAAACCTTGGCAGTCCCATGCCATGCTCTCCAGCGCAACGCCGTGAACTCCCAATTCCTCCGCCTATTGTCTCAGCACTCTCTTGTACATCTGTGAATCTCCTTTATGCAAGCCTCAAACCGCATCCAGTCCACAAGCGAGACCCGCATATCGCCAAAGGAAAGCTTGGCTGAACTCCCAGCCAGTAGTCAAAAATGGTCGACGGCTTCTTTGACGTGTACAACCAGACCAGGGAACAAGCCAAAGTTCGTTTTCTTTCCTGCATGACCGCTGATTCTCCGAAATAATCCAAGAATTGAAACTTTGCCCACTGCTTCGGGCAGAGCAAGTGCGTATAAAGTTCTACTAGGAGAACAAAAAAAATGGACGGCTTGACGTCAAAGATGATCCAAACAAGCGCGCGCGAAACATCCCATCTTTGGCCAATCAGATTGTCCCTGACGTTGAAATAGTGGGGCTATCAATTCTTGTAAGTTAAATGGTTAAATGTTAAATTTAGTTGTTTCTTTGTTTACCTTAACCCTTGTTCACTGTTCGTACTTCGTACTTCCACGCCCAATCATGTTACACCACTCTCCACTTTTCCTTTTCCTCTGGACAGGAACTAACTTCGGCGCTTAACAAGGAAGGGGGGGGGGGGGGGGGGAAAAAAAGAAAAAGAAATAAAGAAAAAGCAGATGAAAGATGATAGAAATTATCAGTGGCAAGTCAAACCTGACTTTTTACCGCCAGAAGAAAAATGACAAAAACACCGATTATTGGATGGACACATACAGCCGCGGAACCAATCATGTGAGCGGTGTGAGCCGCGCCTTTATCGCTTTCC
Source organism: Thielaviopsis musarum (assembly GCA_001513885.1). NCBI lineage: Eukaryota > Fungi > Ascomycota > Sordariomycetes > Microascales > Ceratocystidaceae > Thielaviopsis > Thielaviopsis musarum. The sequence goes on from LKBB01000191.1 coordinate 25,004, forward strand.
ATGGCTGCCGAGGTGACAAAGCGAAAATCAGCAATAACATGTTAAAGTTTGACGCCACAAAAAGAAAAGCTGAATTGACATCTGTCAATGTTTTATCTATGACTATTTCACAAGCATGGGACTTTGTTTTCTTGGGATTTTTGATGAAGCCAAACCAGGAAAACATCAAAAAGAAAGATACAACAGTAGCACCTCGTTTAGATCGGGGGACCTCCGGGTTATGAGCCCGGCGCGCTTCCTCTGCGCCACGCAGCTTGTTAATACTATAATGTGATGCTATCTCACTTCTTGTTTCGTCATCTAGACGGGGGGGGGGGGGGTTTGCTAGTGATTCCACGATAACGTCAACTTCTTTTCCGTGCATATGAAGCTTGATACTACAACATTCAGATTTTGAGCGACGCGCTCTCAGTCAGTCAAGGCTCATCAATATCGTTGACTGCCACATCTATCACATTATTTACACTCACCGTTAGTGATGTTGTTTCTGGTGGGCTCAACTTCTGCTGTGAGAGTGTCGTGCTGCTGATCGTTGCACTTAAATCAGAGCATAGTATAGTACTCACAAGTATGACAATGGAGAAACGACCTCCTAGTAAGACCTACTCCGCTGATTGTGACCAGTTTTTTTTTCATTATTTCTACTATTTCTACTTTGCGGCCTCAATAAAATAACCGTTGTAGGCCAATTTAACCGGCCGTGCCAATTCAGTGATGATTTTACCGGAAGGAGAACACGACCAATAAAAGATGCGGAGATGATACAGCCTCCACATATGAGTATTATATGAAGACATATTGTATAGCGCCCGTATATCGCAGTTGTATGCTCCTATGCTTAGCTTACCGTTCTATGAAACCTAAAACTCGGGTCGTAGGTCGAAACACAAAGGCGGGCCTCAGCGTCTGCATATATTGAGGGCTCATCACCAAGTCCCGCTCCTGGTCAAGTGGCAGCGCTTTAACTCGTCGTGTTGTCACAAATCAATACCCCGTACACATTACATATTTCTCGACGTTGATGATAAGGAGTCTATTCTGTAAGCGCTGGTACAATCTACCGCGATTTCACTCACATGGGCGTAGCAAGCCACAGATTTTGTGTTGCATGTTGTGTAGTTAATATCTTAGAGGCTTCTAGTGTCTTTTTTGCTGCTTATGTTTACTCATTAAGTACTCGTATCACCTACAACCAATAGGGTTATAGAAGAATAGGGTTAAAAACTTGGGCTGCGATTCCTTCTCCTAATCTGCCGTCACTACACATTCCAAGGGACATAGAGGCTGCTGAACCGAGACCTTCTCCCCCACAATAATCAAGGCTAGAAGGTCTTGTGCCATCATGGATGCGTCCTTGATGCCTGGGTATTTCTTACTTTTGGGGTTCTCCTTACATGTAAGGGTGCATCGGTTCCATTAGAGAACCAAGATGATCCCGCTTTTATGCAGCAAAACGCGGAACATCATGCCACCATCGACGCATTCGACGTAATAAGTTAATTGAGAGAAGCAACGAGCTCTTTAGCTTTGTCGTCTGGTTGCTTGGCATCTGAACCTGACGTTCGGGAGCAAAGGAACTGGACAGTGCTTCATTCGTATGTCACATGTATGGATAGAACACACCTTAACCCCGGTTGCGTAGATATTTGATGCCACCAGCCCGGGTTTTTTTTTTAGGAGTAGCAATGTACACCGTACTTACTTACTTGAGTACAGTAAGTGCGCAATGAAAATGTTTTAGGTGGCCACAGATCGCCCCTATTTGTTTCACAGCATTTGGAAATCAGCAATAGCACCGTTCGTAAAAACCCACGACAAAGGCAAACAAACAAAACGCCAAGCAGGCACAGCGCGGGCAACATCAAATGATTTTCCATTGATCTGAAAGATCTGGTAAGTCCTACACAGCCCTGTGTGGCGATAATTCATCCAGATTCGTCCACTAAAACGGGCCCAAGGAATGCTGAATGGGCTTAGCTCAAGGACTTTTGCAAGAGCCAGTGTGTGTGAAAGAAAGTGAACGAAAAAGTGAGCAGGAATGATATCACGCGAGCAGATCCATGTCCAAGCTCACGCACGAAATAAAACAACTCAGCAACATAATGACATAGAGCAAGCTCGTGCCTAGAATCTGCTTAAAAATAAGTGAGTGTTTTGAGATGTTGGAAACTTTTCACAGCCTCGCCTTACAGAGTACTGTTTACTTTCACTTCGATTTCCAAATCCCGATTAAATTAGAAAGAAGCCAAGGTCAGACGGAAGCATCTTATTTGACTGAAATGGTGTTAGCTTAGGCTCGGCCTTGTCTTAGGCAAATTGTGCGGAAAAAAAGGTACTAATCCATGCTTCCTTTCGAGGAGTACAAGACGTTTCTGAGCTCGTTCCCCTGGACCGGCTTGTACCCAGTGCTCAACACACAGTGTACATTACAAGACAAGCCGCTGTTAGCGGTATTTACCGCCTGCATTACGACCAATTTGAGCCCCTATGCCGCTTACCTGTAATGTATGCATACTTCTGCTATCGGTATTAGTGGGCCGTGCCAACATCCCACGTCGCACTATCAAAATCAGGAAGTCCGTCACGTGCGCCCCGCAAATTACAATTCCGGAAGGATACGGCACTCGCTGATTGGCTGGCAGCCTAGCCAGGCCAACAAAGCACAGTTTAAAACAGCGTGTAGCAAAGGGACGAAAAACCCGTCAGGCAAGGCAAGGCAAAGCAAATGCAAATACTAGCAAATCCCACTCTTCTTTTTCAACTTTCCTATTTCGCCCTCTTCTCTCTTCTCTTCTTTTTCTTTTGTTCCTCTTAACACTTTCTGCTTTTCCATTCCACTTCTTTTTGTCCATTTGCTACCAATTTCCCTGCCAAAAAATCTCTGGCAACTTTTTACGGCTTCATAGAACTTTGTATTTCCGCGTCCTCACCATCGAGAAATGAGTAGTCGCGGTGGTAAATTAGCCCCAGATGTCAATCGGTATGCTCTTTCTCATTATTTTGCATGTTGTTTCTTTGAGATTTGAGTCTGTTGCCGCGCTGCGAATGCCTGTGTAAAGCCGATTTTTTACTGTTCTTTTTTTTTTTTTTCCTGGCGTAAAAAGTGGGCGGACAGGCTATGATGGTCTGCGACAAGGCTGCGCAACGCGTGCAATCGCATCCGAGCAGAAGATGAAAAATCGCCATAGCCTCGTCTACTCTTAGATTTCACGATTAAGCGCATGTTCTTTCTTGCCTTCGCTGTTCAGCTATGCTAACCAATGTCATTGTTATAGAGCCCTGTTCGTCAAGAACCTGAGGTAAATTTGCCCCCTTCGTCCCATCGCCATTTCGATGCTATCACCCACCGCCAGTCAAAAACTCTATCAGCACGCTTCAATGGCCAATCGCGACCAAAGCTGCTCTCGGTATCGTTGCTAACATTGATTCAACTATAGCTACAACGTAACTCCCGAAGAGCTGTTCGATCTCTTCGGCAAGTTCGGTCCTATCCGGTATGTTTTCCTCGCTACACGTCGTAAACGTGACCGTCAATTTCTAACCGTGTTCTGTGCACAGACAAGTCCGCCAGGGCATCGCCAACAACACCAAAGGCACCGCCTTTGTCGTCTATGAAGACGTGATGGATGCCAAGCAAGCCTGCGACAAGCTCAATGGTTTCAACTTCCAGAACCGCTACCTCGTTGGTACGTTTATGAAAAAAAATAATCCTTGTACTGTATTGTGACATGTGCTAACTTGACCCAGTTCTGTACCACCAGCCCGAGAAGATGGTTCGCTCAAGAGAGGACCTCGAGGCCCGCAAGGAGTCTTTAGCTCAGCTCAAGCAGCAGCACGGTATCGATTGACAATCCGCCGGGTCTGTGGCTCAGTCTCGGACGCAAGAGAAACGTACGCTCCCTGTGTCCGCAGTCCCGATGGCAATTAAATCACCTCGCTCGTCCGCGAAGACTCCCAAGACGATTCTCCGCCAGAGCCCGCCGCTTCACTCGCACTCGCACTCTCACCATCACGGTGGTAGCAGCAACGGCAGTGCTGGAAGCGGCTCTCCCCGCAGCCACGTGCGCTTTGTCGACAGCCCGAGAAAGTTGCAGGCTGTAGGCGTGTAAGCCTGGGTTGATAGGCACCCTCCCCTCGATTTTTTTCAGCTTTTGATTTTCTTTTTTCTATTTCCATTGGCCCAACAATCTCCGACGACAACGCGATTCGTATCTCCGATTATTATCCTTGCCTCCGAAGGCTCAAACCTCTCGCCTCACGGAACGCACCATTAATATCGACGTGGAAAACGACAACGACGGTACCTCCCTATCGGTAACGATGACAAGCTATTCCGTTACCGAGCGCATACGATTCGACGACTTGGACCCGACAACATTAAAAAAATCATGATGAATCGACGGAAGCAACTCAACCCAGGCTCACTTCTTAGGAGGGACGAGTTCTTTTTCTCAACAATCACACCACTCATTTCAATTTACCAACAAGCAATCACTACATGTCATGATGCAACATCCACCAACGCAAATATAAAGGAATTGTTCGCCAATTATCTCGCTCGCCAAGATTCCTGGATGATCCATACTTTGTCTTCGCAAGGCTGTTGCTGTTTTATTACGGACGGGAGGCAATCCGGAGTTTACAGCATTTCTTTTTATCTTTTTATTCGTTTCTGCTATTATTACTACGCTGTTATTTTTATTACATTTTCTTTCTTTCTCTTTCTTGTTTCTTTCACTGCCACGTCTCTACTTGGGTTCTTTGTGACTTGCCTGTTCTTGGTCATACTTTCTTTTCGGCGTCCATGCCGGGAACGTTAAAATAACGAATGTACCGCAGAATCAGTATTTGTTTCCAACCGTTTCTCTTTTCTTGAAAATCTCTACCGAGGTATTTCTCGCCTTTTTTTAAAAACGAGTTATTTTGGAGGAGAGAGGTTGCGAGGTTGATAGATGCGAATGACGCTGAGAGTGATGGAAATGGATGGGCACAAAAACTCATCAAGTTTGCTCGGACATTTTCAGCAACCCATATCCAGTCCTGTTTTGTGACTTTTTTTAATTTTTCTTATTTTGTTTATTCGTTCCTCCTGATTTATGTTAAAGATTTCTTTTTAGTAAACTAAAGCCATGAATTAACGCATTATTGCGATTCTGACTAAATTTGTGCGATACTTTGGGACCTTTTAAGTGATGTGTTATATGTTAAACGTGTGTAACAGTTGGTTTAATCAAGAAGTTGCCGCACGTGATGTCTGATGGACGCGAGCAGAGTCATGATTGGAATATAAATTTGGGCGAGCAGAGTCATTATTGGAATACCTATTGGGAAGCTAGCAGTGATTGGTCAAAGAACAACCCCATAACTACCCGCAGCGGAAGGCGAGGCGAGATAGTCAAAGTACAAATTTGGAGTCGATAAGAGGCTGATAACTAAGTGGGGCACGTCGGCCTGTGAATTTGTTATCAAGAGCTTTCCTTACTCCGCACTTGGTTTAACTGCCCAATCAGGGACGCGAGTGGGCGTGCATGGCTGCAAGTTAATGCTAGTAGTAATCAGTACAAGTTACGAACACGACATAGGGCGCAAAATCAAGCAGGACAAACAGCATGCGGCAACAACCTTTCATATATCCACGCCTAGCGTAACGGCATGATAATAAAAGATGGTAAGGAGAGGCGAGGCGAAAGCGAAGGCTAAGAGGGGAAATAAGGTAGTACTACTAGTATAAGAACCCTGGGATATACACGTAGCGCGTAGCCGGACCAATGTACTGGATCAGAAATGCCAGCGCGTCAGAGGTCAAGGTCAGCCGGGTGGAGTGTAGTTGCAGAGGGCCCGCTCGCAATGCACCGCTGGACAGAGTGAAGTGGGTGTGCCTGATTATTGAGAGCACAGTGAGGGGTGCGTTGTCTAATGGTAGTATATAGACCAAGGAGAGGCTATGTGTCGTACTTAATTGAGGGCGTTGATCGATTCATACGAGGGTTGATTAACAGATTGTTGTCGTGAGATGAAGGAGATGGAGAATAAGAAGCAAGGTAAGACGTCGATGAAAGAAATGGTCCGTGCAGAATACGTGGATAGAAATAGCCGTCTGTCCGCCTGGTCTACCCCGCCAAATCAGGCAGGGAGGGTTTGTTAACTTGACGCAATTTATATTGTATAAACAGCAAATGTCATATGAAAGTGAAAAAAAAGAGCGCATAAAAACGGAACAAATACACTTTACCTGGTCAAATATCGGGTCCGTAATGTTGCATTAGGTGATTTTTCTAACATTTCAAAACCCTGAAATAACCCGGAAGAGGGCTACATATAATATTGGGAAAGCGCTCTTGTGTTGTGATGGCTGTCACGACTTCGTCCCGAAGTCTTCCGCCGCCAATGGTTTGTTATTCTATTGGTTCTTGTCATGATGGCCATGACTTGTCAAAGAAGTATGGGGTAATGATGGAATGAAGGAAGGAAGGAAGGAAGACAAGTTTGCTTGGTTTGTTTGTTTGTTGAGTAGCTCCTTCTGCTTCAGTGGCCGATGCAGAAAACTGCAAGAACTTGGAATCCCCCGCTCTATACAAGTAAGTACATCATTTCCAGCTTTTGCTCTGAAAATAAGGCGAAAAGGAAAGTAAGTACTACAGATGCCAAGTACTACTAGTAAAGTCACACTTGGGAGAGCGGAAGAACAGGTTGCGATGAAGAAAATAGGGAAGAAAAAGAAAAAAAAAACCAGGAAACAAGGAGATGACCAAAGTTAAAGAAGAGGGAAAGAGAAAGGAAAGAGCAAAGGGAAATTGAAAGAGGAACAGGGCAGGAGGACCAAAGCCCATGATATTCTTCAGTCCTGCGGCGTGTAAGCGTGAATGGACGCGGAGACTGCGATGTGATCCTTTATCAATTACTAGCAAAGCTAGGACGTGGCTTGACTGCTGGCAGTTAGTCTTTATGTGCTGTGTTAGTTGCTATGATTATATGCTTGCATGTAATTCAGCAGCAACTTACACATAGGTATATGCAAACTTCACATGTAAGTAAGTGGGTTGCATCAAGCTTGGCCTAATTGGAGCAGACACACATGCAAGTTCCCAACTGAGTGAGGCAAGAGGTCCAATGTTTTGTTTCCACGGAAACGGCGTCTGCGAACGCTCGCTGTTGGTATTTAAACACTCATCCCTGAAAAACTTCCAGATTCCAAACACAACATCAACTCTCTGTAAACAGCCAGGCAAAACAAAAGAAGGAAAAAACGAAAAAAAAAACCCACTCATAAAGTCCGGCCAAAGCCGTCTTCATCATCGAAAACCAAGAAAAGTTGTTGTTACTCACTGTAGTGGAGCCCCCGATAAATTCGCGGAATTAAGCCTCCTTGGATTTGGCGCCCCTCATTGATTACGCCGTACAATTAAAGCTAAAAAAGCTAAAAAAAAAAGAAAAGCCCCAGAGCGAGAAAAAGAGAGAGAAAGCGTAAAGCTCCGCTCTCTTAAAAAGGGCTCTTGGGAATTCACTCGTTTTGTTATCTTTGGTCTTGAAACCCATTATAAATTCCAACGTGCTTCCTTCCACTTTCTTAAAACCTTCTTCTTCTTCATCTCATTCATTCGTCATTACTACTTACTGTTATCGTTTTTTTTTTTAAGGAAAGACAGAAAAAGCTTGTGATTCTGCCACTTCTCACCGCTCCGCATATCTACAAGGTTATCACCCAGCAACCAAGCTTATCCCAGAGCTTGCGACGGCCAACTTTGTTATTTACTGTTTCTGGCTTATTCCATTGTTTTTGTTTATCTGACATTGCCACACATACTCTAATATTTTCTTCATCTATATTTTTTGCTCAAACTTCTTACTCTCCTTTTTTTTTCTTCTCTCTTTTTTATTCCTTCTATTTTCTCTGCATCAGCCAACTTAATTCAGCGCCATGGCTCCTCGCACTGAGTACGTCGTCTTTCCCGCAAGCTCTCTATCTACCCCTCCAAATACTACTACTAGTAGTAATCCTGTATCCACCGACAGTACTAACACCGTCGCCAGATTCCCTCCCATTCGCGCCTGTCTTTTCGACATGGACGGCCTCCTGCTCGACACTGAGGACATCTACACCTTGTGCGTCAACCTCGTGCTCGAGAAATACAACAAGCCCAAGCTGCCATGGTCCGTCAAGGCACGCCTACAGGGCCGCCCCGGTCCCGCTGCCAACGAGCTCTTCCACAAGTGGGCCCAGCTGCCCATCTCGCACGAGCAGTACATGGAGGAATACCTTGCCCTCCAGCGCCAGTACTTTCCCAGCACCAAGCCGCTGCCCGGCATCCAGAAGCTGCTGGGCGACCTGGGCCGCACGCGCTACTTTTCGCTTCCCGACGTCGACACCACCACCACCACCACCACCAAGGACACGACTGCCGCTGAGTCCCAGCACCGCGTGCACATTGCCCTGGCCACCAGCGCCCACGAAGCAAACTTCAACCTCAAGACGTCGCATTTGACCAGCCTCTTCAGCGTGTTTGCCAGCCACCGCCGCGTGCTGGGCGATGATCCGCGCATCCCGCCGGGCCGCGGCAAGCCGCTGCCCGACATCTACCAGATTGCACTCAAGACCATCAACGACTCGCTGGACCCCGGCGAGAAGCCCATTACGCCCGAGGAGTGCCTGGTGTTTGAAGACTCGGTGCCGGGCGTCGAGGCCGGCCGGCGCGCCGGCATGCGCGTCGCCTGGTGCCCGCATCCCATGCTCAAGAAGGAATATGCTGGTCGCGAGGCTGAGGTGATGGCGGGGCGCACGGGCGAGGCCGGAGAGGTTGATTTGCACCAGGTGGGCGAGCTGGATGATGGCTGGGCCGAGTACTTTGAGAGTTTGGAAGACTTTCCGTATGAGAAGTACGGTATCGTGGTACCGCCTCTGGAGGTTGAGGAGCTACCGGGAATGAAGGAGCGTGTTGACGATGAGGTTGTGGTTGCTTAGGTTGTCTTGACATTTCTCGCATGGTGATTTGTTAGCATTTCTGGCCTTAAAATAATAAAAGGTTAAACAGTTGTCAAAATGATTTTTATCGTAATGTATGACAAGGCAAATGCGAAGAAAAGTGAACGCCAAGACGAGATATAAAAAAAGAATGAAATGCGACAAAAACTTGACAGACATAAAAATCAACGAGTATAAAAGTCGTGCAAAAAAAAAAAAAAAGAACGCCGACAACTTCAAGAAAACTAAAGAAAAGAACGGTGACATGCGCCAGAACAAAGCTACCATTTACCATATATATCCACACAAACACAAAAAGAAACAAATCCCCCAAAGAATGATACAGAAAGATTCATCACAGCGTAAATGTCGACCAACGAAGAAAAGAGAAAAAAAAAGAGGTTGTAAAAATAGAACAGAAAAGAAGAGCATGAAAGAAAAGGAACAAGGTAGAATATATAATAGAAAAAGTTGTAGAGGACTAAAAAGCTCAGAAAAAGTGCTGCTCGCCGCCACCACCAAACGCGCTCCGGCTCGGCGGCTCATACCACTTCTGATACGGCCGCGTCGGCAGGTTAAAGTCCGCCAGTGACAGCGGATTCACCGGCGTGTTGTGCGCATGTGAGTGGCTGTGGTCCACTGGCGGAATCATCATCATCATCTGCACCTGTGCCTGAGCCTGAGCCTGAGCTTGGGCTTGAGCTTGAGCATGAGCATGAGCCTGAGCTTGGGCTTGGGCTTGTACAGCTTGGGCGTGAGCCTGGATCTGAGCCTGGGCGGCCTGGATCTGCTTCTGCTGCTGCTCTTGTTGTTTCTGAAGGTTTTGGTGCGCATGGTGCTGCCGTGTCGGGAGCGTCACGACGGTGCCGGTGCCGGTGCCGGTGCCGGCGACGACGTTGGAGCTGGAGCTGGATGTGCGGACGTGGCCCTGGATCGAGTGAGATTGCGGCAGGCTGGATATGGGCTGGAAGTCTTGATGCTTGGGCATGTCGTCACGTGTAACAGCATGATCCCATCTCCACGTCTCCTTCAGATCGCTGTGCACTTGGCCCAGTTTCCAACCACTCTCCGCGCTTATTTTGTCGAGAATTTTGACAACCTCCTCTTGCTCCGCACGGTTGGTTAGAACAGAGGCTGTCATTGCAATCGTCCGGATGGCGACGTAGGTAATTCCGCGGTCCTCGCTATGCGCAATAATGCCACAAAGCTGGTGAGCATGGTGGAGTTGCAGGTTCTTCATGTCTTCGCCATCAGCCGGAGATTCAATCGGATACGCCCGAGCTAGCAGACACTGAGCCGTGTGAAAAAAAAGACGGCCGACAATAGCCGCCTGCTTCACAAGCCTATAAACACTGTTAGCACTTGAACAGTAAAAGAAAAGGGAAAATAAAAAGCGTACCAAACCTCCGGAAAGCACGACCGAGCCGACGTTTGCGACGTGTAGAGATATCCAAGAGGCCGAAATGTCTGTGGACTGGCCAGATTCCAGTCATCGCATAGCTTTTTCAGCTTCTGCCACTTTTCCAGTTTCTCATCCAGCTTGGCTGTTTCGTTGTGCGGGCTCCCCCGTTGGAAAGCAGCCATCTCGGTTGTGAAGTCGGAAACCTTGGCAAAGATGTACAGGATGCGATACACCCAAATCTGTTCGTTATCAACCGCCGGATCCACTTGCAATGTGCTCTTGTTACAGTAGCCTTCAAAAGTTAGCTGTGCTGAAGAAGCCAAGTGCGGCACCGAAAAGTTCATGTCTACACCCCAGTCGTCAGGGTTCCAGGAAACAGCCCACTTGAAGGACAGTGTCGACATGACCTCTATCGAAATCGACAGCCAAAAGCATGCAGCGCCCACGCCTGTTGACAGCGCGTTCCACTTGCACTCTCTAATCAGCGCGCGCGCACCGGCTTCATGCTTCATGTCCAGCGCAGGCTCCTGTGACATGACTTCGTACACATTGAGAACCACTGCTGTCGTGGCACACTCGGCTGAGCCCGTCATTTCGCGATCAGGGTTTTGCAGGCTAAACAGCAGCTGGGTAGTTGCAGTGTTGTAGTACACCAGGGCTTTTTCCTCGTCGTATTCGCCAGTTGTTAGCGTCAGATACATCACACCACACGCCAAGCACGCGTTCATGAGCATCGTTGACTTGAGCGCCAAGTATGGAATCACCTGGCTAAAGTGCTTGTCCTTGTCCAGAGAATCCATCCATACCGCAACCTCGCGCACAAACACCTGCATAAACATCATGTCCTGCGGGTTGTTGAGGTACTCCAATTCTCCAGAAATCGCTTGGTCAACGGCAGGCGGCGTCGTGACACCATCGGGAGACATGGTCCCGGCGCTTGCAGCGAGTATGCTGGGAGGAACAGCAAGATGCGCTTGCAGCGAGGAAACACTCGACGCATCGCTGGCTTTGTAGCTGGCATTGCCTGGGCTGAGGTAGTTTTGAGGCGGCAGGCTAAAGTTGCGGTTGTGGCTACTGTGGATATCAATGAGGCCTGACAAGTCTGCCGTTCGCTTGATTCGGGGATTTGGTCTGTCTTCGGCTGTGATCCACTTTGACGCCAAGCTCATCGGCGATGTCATGGTCGGTTCAGGCGCTGGTGAGCCCTGGAGGCTGTTGCTATGAGATCCGTCAAGGTTGTATGAAGCAATGGCCGATGCGATGGGATTCGCAGGTGGAACGTCGGTTTCGATTGACGGTATTGGCTCGGTCGGGTAGCGCTTAAGGCCACCTTGGTACTCCCCAGCAATGAGGCGAGACTCGTCTTGGAATTTTACTACAACTCGTTAGCCAAACAGAAATCATGCCTCTATCCCACCCGTAGTAGTTACTTACCCGCCCAGTCAGCCGTCGGTGGCATCATGGGAGGATTGCGAACTTGAACATCAATAAAATTAAGTCGCACACCGCGCTTGCACTCGCGGTTACTTTTCCTGCAGTTGAGGCAGTCTGGTGTGGATTCGTCGCATTTTAAGTGTCGTTCTCTGCAAGTGAGACACCCTGTCCGAACTCTTTTTGACTTTGCCGGTGCTATTGTTGCTGCCGAGCCAGCAGTAGTAGACTCGTCTTTATCTGCATTAGAGGCCGCCCTTGGCCCGGTTGATCTATCTCGCGCCGAGGCCCCTGAATTTGTGCTACTTCGTCTGCGAGTAGGAACAATACCGGCTGAAGCAGATGGAGTTGTTGAAGGTTTTCGTCTTTTTGGTGGCGGGATTTCGGCACTATTTTGTAACGCCATATCGGAGCCGGGTATGTTGTCGGTCGATGATTGTATCTTGGGTTGATTGTGGGGTATTTGCGGTGACATGTTGGTAGAATATGAAGAGGTGTGCTGAGATTTATCCAATATGTGCCGCAAAAGAAGGCTACTACTGGTGAAGAACGGAAATGGTTGAAATCTCAAGAGTCGACATGTGATCTAGGCCAGGATGGCCGACTTTGCACAATGTATGGAATGGTCGGAGGCTTCAAGTTCAGTACTATCATGACTGGTTAGTAAGAGAGTCTGGCGGTCTTGATGTGTAAAACAAAAAAAAGAAAGAAAAAGAAGCCGCTTGGGTTGCAGAAGCTAATGTTCAGAGCAAAGTTTCAAGACAAATGTGAATGCTAGAGCTTTTTATTTCACGAAAAACCAGGTTCCATGAAAAGCTAAGAGTCATGCGGTTACCACAGGCAAGGAAAGATTGCCACGAATATAAGCGACGGTTCAGATGCAGTCACTGAGCTATGTCATGGGCGTACAGGTTTTCAGGTGGAAGGGTTGGGTATATCCGGAGTTCAAAGTTCTTGGTACAGGTGTGCTCAGATGCGTCACCGCAGGTAACGGGGCATTTGTAGACTGAAGCAGGTGACGGGTGATGGACGTTACGGCGGAAAATTTGTTCGATTTCAACACGAGTGGCCTCTCGGTCGGAGTTTGAAGGGTGGATTTTGAAGGGCCGAGATGCATGGTGCCTCGGAAGCAGTTCCGGGACCGGTGGATGATAGTGGTGTTTGTAGGTGTCTGAACTTACAAGATAGTGGGTTGTAAGCCAAAGAGACACCAGTAAAGTGATACTAAATCTGTCTCTGCAAAAAGAAAAAGATCTCGGCGAGAAAAGAAGCAAGTAGGTCGTACCACAGGAAATAATGGGAACCAAGCAGCTCTTATGGTAGTCGGTCCAGTTGTGCTTCTATCGTGGAATCAAGTGCTCGGCTGTGTTTCTCTCTGTACGAGGGGTGTCGTTGTATAATTTTGAGGAGCACAGGGACGGCGGTCGGATCGGCGACGGCAAGGGTGTCCGAAGCACGCGGCGGGCGTTTTGAACAAAACAAAAGACGGCTCGGAAGCAGCAGAAATGAATGATTTGGATCAATGGTATGCGATGCGATGCGATGCGATGCGATGCGATGCGATGCGATGAGATGTGACGTGACGTGATGCGCGGGCTGTTGGATAGCGTTTTTCCGGCTCCAAAGTACGAGGCTTTTAGGTTCTAATCGGCAAGTGGCGTTGTCCCTGGACGTGGGGTATTGGCGAAGTTGGCGTGTTGTTTCGTCAATTTTTTTGATCAGTGAATGACTGCTGTTCTATAAACAGACAGAACCAAGGGCTGCGAAGTCCTTAGTGTGGATGGTGCTAGATTTGCTGTCTCACGCTTTGCGTTACGTCGGCACAAGAAAAGAAGCAGGACAGGACAGACAGGTGCATACACGGAGTGACCTCTGCGGAATGCTTGAGGGTATGGCGGTACAGTACACAAAGTACCAGCAAAGGGAGCAAAAGGCTGGAATTTATGTGTACTTGCGTCTCTCTCTTTCTCTGGGTGTGTGTGTGTGTGTGCGTATATATGGAGGGGCGTCTCGTAGTCGTCGATGTTGGCGATGTTGTGTGATGGCCAACAGAGTTAGTCGGTTGGTTTGGTTTAGCTTCCTCTGCTCTTGGACTCGTCTCTCGTAGTTGACGCCCTCTCGCTGACTCGACTGACAAGGCAGCACTTATGATGTAAGTTGAGCACAGCACAAAACCACGTACGAAGCAAGCGGAAAGTCGTCCGATGTTTCTTTGGATTTGTACTGCAGACAAAAGCGGCTGTGCACTAGAGCGAAGACGGGAGGGTAAGCGGGTGGACCAATACAGGCCAAGTGCGCATGTCCTCACGGAGCAAGATGACAGTTGGTGGTGAGGCTTTTCGATTTCGATGATGGTATGGGTCGAAGAGGTGGTGATGGAGGTTGGTGCAGAGTTTTGATCGAAGACTTTAAGTGGGCAAGAAAGTTGGACACTGCACACGACTTGACGAAGAGTTTAGTGACACAAGAGTAGAATAGTACAGTTGTGTACGGAGTACTTGTACTTGTGGTAGGTGTAGTCTTGTGATGGCAAGGTAAGCTATGGATGGCTTTGATTTGCACACAAATGTAGAGAGGAAAAGAAGCCACAGAAGTAGAGTTTTCACAAGCTACACTAGCCAATTGGGTTCCGGGAAAGAAGACGGAAGGTACTGCGCGGTATAAAGGCAGGCGCCGGGGCGATGTTGGCGTGCTTTCCGTTGATGATTTTGAGATGTTTGTGTGGTTGATGGTTAGATTCACGTGCTTTTGAAAAGGCGGATCCAACGCTTAAGAGGCAATTGGAAATTGGGTTGTAAGGCTAAAAAAGGAAAAGAAAAAAAAAAGAAAAGGTCCCGGTTTCGTTTAAAATATTAAGCTAGCGGGTTGGGCGTAAAGATTTTTTAGATGGACTTTAAAGTTAAGAGAAGTTTTGTACAATGAGTAAATTATGATTAGAAATGAAAACTAAGGAAATGAAAGTGCCGGACGAGAACACAAAAAATAAGAGGAAGAAAAGGAAAAATAGGAAGAAGAGGAAGAAAAAAAAAAGAGGAAGAAGAGAAAAAAAAAAGAAGAAATGAAATAAAAAGCCTGTCAGTTGTTGAGAAAGCAAATAAAGTAGTAGTACATGAAGAAGAAAAAGAAGAAAGAGGGGCAGTTAAAAGCAGGAAAGGGACTCAAAAGGGAAAAGGAAAGAAAGAAAAATTAATTAAAGTAATAAATAAAAGAAACAAGCTCAAAGCTAGTGACGGTTGGGAGGCGGGCGGTAGACACTAAACTTGGATATAAAAAGCAAGCAAGCAGTTCCAAGGAGAAAGTGAAGCAAAGGGTCAATACATAATAGAGGAGAAAAGAGAGAAGGAAAAAGAGGAAGAAAATGCAAGATAGAAGAAAGAGCACCAGCACAAAAAAAAGCAACAACACAACTTGTCAATCCAGGAAAGCCAAACGCTTGGGTTCAAACCAGGGGACTGGACTTGGTAGGAACTAACAACACAACAACAAGCAGGGAACGAACTGCGGCTGGTAGTTCTGTGCGGTGCAGATTGCAGATTGCAACTTTGGGGAACGTACACTACTGGTTTTATGTGCATACGAAGAGCTATTGTAACAGGGAGAAGGCATAATGAGCCTAGCGGGAAGGAGCTATCGTGTCAGACAGCTAGCTATTCAGTCAGAAACCACCTATTTTGTGACTTTAGCCACGGAAGGACTGTTGTTTCCTATTTTCTGGAGATCATAGTTTTTCTTTCTAGAGAACATAGACTTGTTTCCTAAAGATCACGCCATTTTTAGTTATAGTAATAGTAGTACTAGTAGTAGTTGCTGCCGCGGAACATTATAGAGGAAAGCGCAAGTGCTGTTCTGCCACAGCGTTTCTCTACAACTTCTACTAATGGGGAAGAAATGCCAAGAAAAACGGTCAAACAGTGAATGACTGGAAACAACAGGGAAAGCACCGGCCATGGATCATGTGAGCGAGCACTACCGCTGCTATGCTAGTCCTAGTTGATGCACATGGAACATGCTATTGACAAGGGAAAACGTTTTGGCACCTCGGAGACGTGTGTATGTGCCAGTAGGGGCTTTGCTATTGGCTGTGGAAGATTTCACCCTTCTGACAAGACCAGCAACTTCAGATGCACGTATTATAGAAATGTATCTCAACTTAACATACAGCTTACGTGTAAGTTGTCTCCTTTAGCGGCAGCGCTAACAAGACGTACCAGAATCTGAAGCACTCGCAGGATATGCCTTTTAAGAAAAAAACTAAAAAAAGGAAATAAGCAAGAGAATCAAGCCTTTTAATGCTACTGCCCAAGTTCCAGATTCAAGACGCTGGCGAGGCAAGAGAGAGCACAATGAAAAACAACGCAAGGACAGCCTCCTCCGCCTTTTCTACTACTGTAATAGTAGTACTACAAATGCAAGTAAGTAAGTTGACGCAAAAAATGCAAGACCTAGCCTGTTCTTGTTGTCATCTAAGAATAGTAATTTTCGACTTGGACAGGCGAGATAGAAAACATTCCGAGGTAGCTGCAGCAAGCAAGGCCAACCAGCCTACATGGTAAGCATGTATACTATACTACTATTAGTAGTACTAGGAAAAAAAATACAAGACAACCGGTCCGGGATTTTTCTAAACAGCACATTGTTCGTTCCCTTGGCGGTAAACAGCTATCTAAGTCGGGCTAGTGTAAGAGCCTCAGGCTAGAGGTAGCTGTATAAAAAGGCGCAGGAGGGGGGAGGTAGGGAGGAATCATACGTAGTACTACTAGTTAGTAGTGTAGTTAGTAGTATTACAAGGTAGTGAAAATGCGTTCACACTAATACGGAAGTTTGCCATTTTCAAGTCCAAGTTGCCATAAGAGGGGTTTAAAGAAGTTTATCTACATCAGAAACCCCGTCGGAGTATGGGAGGTGGTAAGGCTACGAGAAACATACGGCTTGACGCGTAACATGAAAGTAGTAGCAGTATTTGTCGGCATTCTCTCTGCAAAGCCTTCCACGCAGCTAGGCGTGCCTCACTCGCCTGCGCTTAGGCTATTCTCACTCCAATGCGCCATGTCGTCCTCTACGAGATGCCGGACAAGAGACATGTGGCTTTGCCCCTGCCATTTGGTCTCTCCCTGCGATTCCATGCGCCGCCGGTTCGATGGGGGGCGTCATTTTATGTCTTGCTCTCTTTTTCGTTTTTTTGTTTTCCATTTATCAAAAAAGGTTTTCTTTTTTCTGTGCCGGCCCTTTTATTTTGGTTAACCTGTCGGAAACAAAATGCCAAGTTGACTGTGAAGAGGGTCGGTTATTAAATAGGTGATGCGGCCCCTTTGCCATTTATAGTATGCCCTGTCCTGCCCTGTCCTGCCGGCTGCCATGAGCGAAATAGAAGTTCATCGTTTCCGGAGAATTTCTGCTTTAATACTAGCCCTCGTTGTCTAGATCTCGGTTATTTCCTTACAAGTATAGGTATGCTGCTACGCTAGCTACCACTAGTCAGCTCGGCAGTATATGATAATTGATTTTAATTAATTCTACAGCTGTTGTCTAGCTGGGCTCAAGATTGATAAGTGTTGTCTATCCTATTCAAGATCCAGGAAAACATGAGTCAACTATGGGCCCGTTCTTTACTTGTTAGGTCTCAAGTAACTATAGAAGAGCTAGGCTTGAGCTAAGGAGGTTCTTTTGCTGTTATAATGAGGAATCTGATCTCCTACAACTCTTCGGTAGTAATTCATACAGTTTTATTCAAGTCAAGTGGATAGACAGCAGTGTTAGAGACGAGATATGTAAAAAGGAAAAGGATGCACGCACCTGCAGGTTTAGTAGTCTCGGCTCAAGTTGCCGTTTTTCGAAGCCTAAGCTCGACTTGTCAAATTTCAAGGTTTTAACTAAGACCTAGTTGTATGGGGGGGGGGGGGGGG